>SNVD02005269.1:0-22236 GCA_013180625.2 Boswellia sacra
CAAAACAGGTATGATGTTTCGTACATTGAATTGCCTTTATCTAATGAGAAACTTCTACCTTCCGTGATGAAAGCACCTGCCTTGGAGCTTAAGCCTCTTCCAAATCATTTGAAGCATGTATTCCTAGGAGAGAAAGATACTTTGCCAGTCATAATAGCAAAGGGTCTTGTACCATTACAAGAAGAGAAACTCATCCGAGTGCTCCGAGATCACAAAACGGCCATTGGGTGGATAGTCGCTGACATCAAAGGTATTAGTCCAGCCGTATGCATGCACCGCATCTTGTTAGAAGAGGGATCCAAGCCCACTAGAGCAGCACAGCGGAGGTTGAATCCTCCCACGATGGAAGTTGTCAAGAAAGAAATCCTGAAATTGTTAGATGTGGGTGTGATTTATCCAATTTTGGACAGCAAGTGGGTGAGTCCAGTCCAAGTTGTTCTGATGAAATCTAGTGTTATGGTGGTTAAGAATGACAATAATGAGCTAGTTCCCACTCGTATCCAAACCGGGTGGCGAGTTTGTATTGATTATCGAAAGCTCAATTCTGCAACTCGCAAGGATCACTTTCCTTTGCCATTCATTGATCAAATGCTGGAGAGATTAGCAGGTCATTCTCATTATTGTTTTCTTGATGGCTATTCATGATATAATCAGATTGTCATTGCCCCTGAGGATCAAGAGAAAACTACATTCACATGCCCATTCGGTACATTTGCCTATCCACGCATGCCATTCGGTCTTTGCAATGCCCCTGCCACTTTCCAAAGGTGTATGGTAAGTATTTTCTCTGATTATGTTGAGAACATTATTGAGGTATTTATGGATGACTTTGGTGATTCTTTTGATAAATGCCTTGACAACCTTACCCTTATACTTCAAAGATGTATAGAAACTAACCTTGTTCTGAATTGGGAGAAATGTCATTTTATGGTAGAACAGGGTATAGTTTTGGGACATGTTATTTCTGCTAAGGGTATAGAGGTTGATAATCCAAGATAATCTCTATATGTTCCTTACCACCTCCCACAAGTGTGCGGGATATTCGTTCGTTTCTTGGTCATGCAGTTTTTTATCGTAGATTCATCAAAGATTTCTCGAAGATAGCATTGCCCCTATGCAGATTATTACAGAATGATGTTGCCTTTGAATTTGATGAGAAATGCAAAGAGGCATTTGAGAAACTGAAGGAACTCTTGACTTCGGCTCCAGTAATCCAATCTCCGAATTGGAATCATCCTTTCGAGATCATGTGCGATGCAAGTGACTACGCTGTGGGTGCCGTTTTGGGTCAACGAATTGGCAGAATTCCACATGCTATTTACTATGCATCTCGAACTTTAAATGATGCTCAGCTTAATTATTCTACCACTGAGAAAGAGCTCCTGGCGGTTATTTTTGCTTTAGAAAAATTTCGTTCTTATTTGATTGGTACTAAAGTAACCGTTTATTCTGATCATGCAGCTTTGAGGTATTTGCTCACAAAGAAAGATGCTAAACCAAGGCTTATCAGGTGGATACTCCTTTTACAGGAATTTGACTTGGAGATCAAAGATAAGAAGGGAAGTGAAAACTTAGTTGCAGACCATCTCAGTCGCATTGTCCATGATAAGAATGCACTGCCATTACAAGAAAGTTTTTCGGATGAACATTGTTGTCTCTAAATGTAGTAGCCCCTTGGTATGTAGATATTGTCAATTACTTAGTTACGAAGAAGCTACCACATGACTTGACTCGAGCTCAAAGAGACAAGATCAAGAACATTGCCAAGTACTACATATGGGATGATCCGTACTTATGGAAGCATTGTTCTGACCAAGTGATAAGAAGGTGCGTTTCTGAATCTGAATTTATTTCAATTTTAACCTTCTATCATTCTTATGCATGTGGAGGTCACTTCGGGCCAAAAAGAACAGCCCTCAAAGTTCTTGATTGTGGATTCTACTGGCCATCATTGTTCAAAGATGCATATCTATTTTGCAAAGCTTGTGACCCGTTTGTCAAGGACAGATTTTGGTGAAATCTAACTTTTTGCGAGATTTGGAACAACAAGAGCCATGATTATCGATAGAGGGACACACTTCTGCAACCGATCATTTGAAGCCTTGCTCAAGAAATACAACATCACTCACAAGTTGTCTACTGCATATCATCCACAAACTAGTGGTCAAGTTGAAGTTTCAAATCGAGAAGTCAAGTCCATTCTCTAGAAGACAGTGAATCCGAACAGAAAAGATTGGAGCCTACGACTTAATGATGCACTTTGGGCATACCGGACTGCTTACAAGACACCTATTGGTTTGTCTCCGTACAGGTTAGTCTATGGTAAGCCATGTCACCTTCCGGTAGAGCTCGAACACAAAGCATGGTGGGCAGTAAAGCTTTGTAACATGAAGATGGATGCTGCTGGAGAACAAAGGAAGCTTCAACTGCAAGAATTGGAAGAACTTAGAAATGATGCCTATGAGAATTCCAGAATTTACAAGGAGAGAACTAAGGCATTTCATGATTAAATGATCTCTAGGAAGAATTTTGAAGTGGGACAGAAAGTTCTTTTATTTCATTCTCGCCTCAAGTTATTTCCAGGCAATTTACGATCTCGATGGGTTGGACCTTTTGTTATTACTAATGTTTTTCCTCATGGTGCAGTGGAATCAAGAGCTTAAAAACGGAATACAGTATTGGAGAGGGTGAATGGGCACAGTTGACGCTTACTATGAGAAATTTCCGTGATGCAGGACAGCGATGAGGTACCTCTCTTCTACGAGCCCAACTTATCTGATGGGTGATGGCAAGTAACGTCAGGCTGAGGACGTTAAACCACGCGCTTATTGGGAGGCACCCCAATGTTTTTGAAACATAAATAAAAAGAGACAAAGAAAAGAAGGTAGTAACAATCAATTTTTGTGTTTCGAGGAGATTCCTCTCATGGGCTATTATAATTGATCAGGTTTTATCTCTCTGTGCCATTTGTCTTATTTGCTTTGTTGTTTGTTTTTGACTTTCATTTGCTCTTGTGTTTTTATTTCTTTTATGTGTCCCTATTTTCTTTTCTTTTCTTTTCTTTTCTTGTGTTTAATTTGATTATTCCGTGCTTCGAGTTCAGTTGTGCAACAGCTTGAGGAAACATTCAAACGGGAGTTGAAGCCATTGTTCGAAGGTTTGAAACGTGCATATCTGGGAGAAGAACAAACTCAATCGCATTATCGGTATATCTCTCCTTTTCTTCTCTTCAATGGATGCTGATATCTTTCTATCGAACCTTCGTAAATATTTCCCTTCACTTCATCAAAATGCTTTGTTTAAAATTTATAAAGTACGGATGACTAGACTTTGGGCATTGATGCTCCTAAATGTGCCTGCAGATATCCGAAGGCTTATCGAAGCCAAGGTGAGATTGTCCGGTGAGCCGGACATTAATCTCGCAAAATACATGCCTGGTCTAGGAAAGAGCTACTACGCCAAGAGGCGAAGAGCGAAAAGTTTACAAGTATGTTATAAATGTGCTAGATGGAATTGTAACCAGACTTGTCGTTCATTAGGTTTTGTGTCCAGGAATAGAGAAGATAAACTTTCATTTATTAAGAATGGTTTGAGTAATGAGTCGCTGGATAATGTTTTGTTAACTCTCGAGTCACGTTCTTGTGGACTTGTACAGCGTGAATTGCTTAATCTATGGACACAATTTCGTGATGAATTGCAGTGTTATAGTCTAGGAAATCTAACTAAAAATGACCCTGTTTGCCAGTTTATAAGAAAACTGGATGGGAAGCAAATCCCCGACTCATAGAAGGCGTTTCAGCCGTTACTGGACGTAAAACCAGAGGTAGATGTGCGCCACAATCACAACTACTTGTATATTTGAATGTGTGTTGTTGTTGTAGAATTTTTTTTCTTGTTTCGTTTGATCTGATTATCAAGGTTGTTTTTGTGTTGTTGTTGTTTGTTGATTTTGTTTGTTTTAATTTCAAGTTTTCTTTTTGACAAACCATATGACTACCCTATGGCATAAGTACAAGTGGGAGACAAGTGTGGAGTTTTTGTCAACCTCCACCGAAAGTGTATCTCTATTTTTTATGCTTCACGTGGGAGACAAGTGTGGGGGTTTTGTCAACCCCCGCCGAAAGTGTATCTCCATTTTCCATGCTTCACGTGGGAGACAAGTGTGTAGGTTTTGTCAAACCTCGCCGAAAGCATATCTCATTTTTTCAAATCTTGGGGCGATAAATCTGCATCGAGCAACCCCCACCGAAAGTATGTCCCCATGTGTCAAAATTTGAGAGTTTTATGGGTGTATATATACATTCTGCATATTTTCATATGTCATTCCATAACCTGTCTTGCTATTGAAAATCATAATATCTAACGTGTCTTACACAAGATTAGAGCACTTGTAGAAATGGAGAAAACACCAATTCGGCGATTTCGCAATATATGCGTATTTTGCGGATCGCAATTTGGGAAAGATGGAGAGTTTACCACAGCAGCTCTTGATCTTGGTAGGACATTAGCTGCGAGGGGTATTAATTTGATTTATGGAGGGGGTAGTCTAGGGTAAATGGGGTGTGTGTCAACAGCTGCATCCCTAGGAGGGAGCAAAGTTCTCGGCATTATCCCTAAACCATTAGCTGTACGGGATATCGTAGGCAACACAATCGGGGAAGAGTTACAAGTCTCTAGTATGCATGAGCGTATTGCACATATGGTTGTTAAGTCCGATGCATTTATAGCTTTGCCGGGTGGTTATAGTACATTAGAGGAGATATTTCAAATCACCTCTTGGGCACAGCTAAACATCCATCGGAAACCCATTGGTTTGTTAAATGTCAATAATTTTTTTTGATGGTTTGTTGTCTTTTCTTGATCAAGCTGTAGAAAAAAATTTTATCTCACCATCAGCGAGGCAAATCCTTGTTACAGCTTCAACGGCAGGGGAGTTAATTGACAAACTACAAGACTTCGTCTATTCGCCTGATCCAACAATGGCTCGGATAAATTGGTTTGGAGAAGGCAACAAAAGGCGTCAACTGGATTTAACCCTCCATCTGTAATCTCTATTTGCTTGTTTGCTTCGTTTTTGTTTGCTTTCTTTTTAGTGTGTTTATTTGAGATTTTTCATGTCGTTTCTTTTGAGCTTTTTCGGGTTATTTCTTTCGTCCCAGGTAATATTTTCTAATCTCAGTTTTTAGAGTGGTGGCTTAAAAAGTTCAAGTTCTCTTGAAACGCATTCTGGATCTCTTCAATCCATAATGGTTGAATAAGGAGGCTAACTTCTAAACTTTTTAGACCCATTCTAACTAACTTGTTTTTGTTTGCTGACTTGTTGAACTTTGTAATATTATGAGTGAGTTTAGTTTTGCGTAATTTAGAGTTGTTATGTGTTTTTATCTTTATCAGTTTCGATTCAAAAAAACAATTGTAGAAAAACCTGAGAATGGCAGAATATGGGGTTTTCTTAACTCTTGAAACGCATTCTCTCTCAATAAATCTGTAGTTTGTTTATTTCATGTTGTTTGAAGTGTCTTGTTTCTTGTTTTGTTCTTTCATAATAAAGGTATATAGGCTGGAAACCTTAAGTCTGCGGCTACTGGTCCTAAGGATTGTTGAAATATACAATCTTGACTCAGGTGTAACAACGCCACGTACCTCTTTTCTTGCATTTTGTGTGTCGATGATAAGATAATGATTGAATTAAGAATAACTCTTGGAAAATGATAAATGATGCATGGGTCTGTGTGCTTGAAATGTTTATTGGTTTTCGCTTTGCTTTTGATTCCTTGCGCAACATTGAGCACTGAGCTATTATCACTGAGTTATTTGTTCACTTAGAGAAAGTTTATGTAATTTAAATGTTTCTTCAGATTTCAATGAATTCTAGAACTTTTTTGATGGTCACTCGAGGCGAAATCCTAGACTGTGCAACATTGGGGAAATGATTTAGGCCATCTTTGGACCGTTTGAGCCTTAATAGCCCACCTTGACTGAAATTGATCCCTAGTTACCCCTTTGAGCCTTTGTAAGCCTTTTTCTTTGTTAACTCACTAAAAGATTTCCTAACCTCAAATGAATTTATTCCAAACAGTTTATCACTTACCTATGAGCATGTAGATCATTCACAATTAAATTTTGAGCTATGTTCTGGTTTTGGGAAGTTAGAGGAGGTTGGGATGTGTCATGAGCAATGTAAGTGAGTCCTATTGTATTTGTTAAAAAAAAGAAAACAGAAAAAAAAAGCCAATCTGTACTTATCGTCCACGTACTTACACATTGAGGACAATGTGTTGTTTAAGTGTGGGGGAGGGTAAGTGTAATAAAAAAAAGAAAAAAAAGAAAAAAAAGAGAACAAAAGAAGAAGAATAAGAGATCTATACCCTTAAGTGTTCTTAAAAAGAATGAAACAACAAAGTGTGTGGGTGTAGTTTTCTTTTGTTTTCTGCAAAAAAAAAAAAAAAGATTGAGTGTTCTAAATAAGTTTGGGGGAGTAACCTGGTGAATTGAAATGAAGTTTTGTATAGGCTTGAGCTCTACATAGTCTTGAATGATTTATGTGTTTGTGGGTGATTTGAGCCAAATTATTATCCTTTATCATACCTTCACCCAAGCCAACGTTACAAGCTTAATAAAGTCCTACTTGATCCTTGGTGTTGTGCATGTCTACATTAGTGGAGAGTGACTTGAAAAGCAGGCCTATGGAGTCCATTTATACACACATCTTCAATATTAAATATGATTCATTTTTATGCATAAACTCATCCGGGTTACACGTGATTAGGTGAGAATGGCTCTACACACACACACTTGAGGAATTGAAGTGAAGCGAAACTAATTTTTGAGATAAAATTCTTGATCAAGTGCATTATTTTGAAGTATTCCTTGGGTTATAATTAAGTACAAGCTTTGAGGCCTATTTGCAAGTTGAAGCATTGGTGTGTTTTAATTTTTCTCTGATTCTGTTTCGGTTTAGTTTTGTTTCGTATCATTTTAGTTGCTCGAGGACTAGCAAAGTCTAAGTGGGGGGAATTTGATAGGTGTCTATTTATGTATTACTTTTATATCAATTCGTCCATGTTTCTTTGCTATATTCCTTGGTATTTTTATGTTTTTGTGTGGTTTTTTATGTTTGTAGGAGTTTTGGAGGAACTTACACAAATTGGAGTAAAACCCTTCATTTTCACCTCTGCTAGTCAACCAATTTCTTGGAGTTGATTGTATCGATATACAATTAACCGGATAACATGCTATATACCATTGAAAAGCTCTCGAAGTCTATTTTCTTGAGAAATTTACGGTTCACGAATTTATGTAGTGTACCGAAAGTTGTGATAAAAATGGTATGAGAAGTGTATATTTGTAATTCCATATATCACTGTAGCATGTTATTAAATACGGGGCACTGTAGCAAGTTACTGTAGCCGAGTATTTAAACACATTTTAGGGTTTTATTTTCATAACTTGAAGAGGGGAAAACGTGGGAGGAGGCTGCATTTCTGGATTTCTCTCATCCCTTGGAGTTCTTGAAGGAGAAAGAAGATTTTGAAGGAGGAGGAACTACAATTCCAAGAAGATTCATCTACAAAGAAGATTTTCAAAGAATTTGCTAAGTTCTTTCTTTCCTTTTCATTCTGGAATTTCTCTGTATTGTATTTGTTATTCTGATTGAATATGTGTAACTAAATCTGAATTGGTTGAGGATGATTTCAAAGCCCTTGATATGGATTTTGTGAGTTGATTGTGTAAGAAATTTTTATCCAATTCTCTAATTGAAGTTGCTTGTATTTTCCCATATCTAATGCTTATGATTGCTTACTGATTGTATTTGGAATGGCCAACTGAATATAATCTGTTGTTGTCTATTGCTAGATTAGAAATCTTGATCCGTAATTGTCATGAATTTCCAATCATTGTAGCAAAATTGTGATCAGAGATTGCAATTGGAAAATACAACCTAGGTTAAATAATCCGAACTTGTGTGATTATTGCTTAGATCCACCTATCTTTCTCCTCGTAATGCTTCTATTGAATTAAACTTAGAGAGCTTGTTCTAGGTTGTTTAATGGATAGAGATTAAATAAAGAGCTTGTTTTATTTAACAACAAAGTAAGGAAAGATTGGGATAACAGAGCTTGTTTTTATCTACGGTTGATAACTTCAATGCTGTAATTGGATTACAATTCTATGTTAATTCACAAATTCATATTTTGTGGCAGAGAAAGAACCCTTAACCAAGTGCCTCTCATTGAATTTTTCAATTCATTTAATATTGTGTTGTGTTATTCTTTATTTGCCTTCGTATTCAGTTTAATTAATCATTCAACAAAACCCCCCATCTTTAGTTTATTGTTGCTGTAAAATAACAAATTTAATTAGAATCAATCCTCGTGGGAACGATATCTCACTCATCACTTTATTACTTGTGCGACTAGACATACTGTGGCTAGTTTCGACGCATCAAGTATGCACGAAGGTTCATCTACTCGGTTTGATGCTTTTTGTGAATGCATCGAACACCACCTTCTCGACTCTACTTTCATCCCTCCAAGATCTTGATTAAGTGAGGACTTTTGACTGGGGCCATGCTGCTCTCGACCAGTTGTATTTCGATTTACACCGTGCTTGTTGAGATGTTACTGCGATTACCGATTTTGTTTCACTTCTTGAGGTAATTCCCTTTCTCTTCTACACCTTTATGTTTTGTTATATAAATTCTATCTCTGATTTTGTCTTGTTTATAATAGATTTGGACCTATGATATAGGCATCATACCTTCCAACTTCCTACTTGTTAGGACTTTTCTTTCCTACGGATGAAGAGGTGGGCTACACACCGTGTAAAGCTCAAGAGATCTCATGAGTTGGACTTCTTCCATGATTACATCCACACGATGACCTAGGACAAGGTGAAAACATTACAGTTAGTATTTCATTTACATCATCATCTCACCATATTTCTAATTCTTTGTAGATTCATTTTGAGTAGTGGGGGCCTGAGGAGGGCTGGTCAACTGTTATGAGGGTCGCCTTCCCATTTATCTACTATCACATTCTTCTACTATACATGGACAACATGATGTGGTATTTGGGTGATTGCATCTGGGATTGGTTTGAAGGCCCATAGCGTCATCCGATTCCTCCTTCTCCACCAATTCCTATGATAGACATAGTTGAGTTGGCTATAGAGCCTAATTTGTCAGATTACACGGTTGGAATTCACTTGAGCGAGGTTGAGTTCCTAGTGATGACAATTTCTTATGCTAAGTGAGCTCGAGCCACATTATTGTATACTAGACTAGGTTAATCTGTTGATGAGACTCCTCGCCCTCCTGTTAGTTCCAGTTGTCTTGGTAGCTCTTTTGCCCATCGTGAGAAGAGATCAAGAGTTTCTTCTTCTGGTACTGGTATATCTGCCTCTTTTTCTAATACTATTGAATAGCCACGTCTGCCTCTAGCCCCTATAATTGCTCCAACCATTCTAGCTGGTCATGTGATTGGTGACCTTCAAGCTTAACCCAACCATTCTAGCTGGTCATGGGATGCCAGTGGACAGATTAGCAGTTATGTGATCACTGAGGTGTTGACCCAGGTATGGCAACCCAAGAGGGGGGGTGAATTGGGTTTTTATTTATAAAAACGGATTTAGAAAACTTTTCTTGAAAGATCAAAATTATTTAAATCTTTCTTTAAGAACAAAGGTGAAGAAGATGAAAATATAATGCAATCAAGAGAATGCCAATAAAGAACAATCACAAGTGCAAGTAAATATAAAGAGGATAGGGATAGAGAGAGTGCAAACTCAATTTATGTGGTTCGGCAAACCTTGCCTACGTCCACGGGCTCCTAGCTCCACGAGCTAAGCTTTCCACTAAGTTGTAGAATTCTTTACAACTTGCTTGATGAACAACCTCACCAAGACTTTATCTTCTAACTCTTGATAACACCACACCAAGAGTTCTTCTTGATGAACAACCTCACCCAGGCAACTTCCTTCAACCCTTGATAACACCACACCAAGAGTTCTTCTTGATGAACAACCTCACCTAGGCAACTTTCCTCAACTCTTGATAACACCACACCAAGAGTTCTTCTTGATGAACAACCTCACCAAGGCAACTTTTTTCAACTCTTGATAACACCACACCAAGAGTTCTTCTTGATGAACAACCTCACCAAGGAAAGAGTTCTCTCAAGGATAACTTTTATCCTTTACAAGAAGATCCCACTCTCACCACAATACAAGAACAAAGAAAATTTTTACAACAAAAGTACAACTCTCTTCAAAGAGTAGATAAAGAATATAAAAGCTCTCTAGACTTGATATTTCTCTTGTTTTTTGCTTGATAGATGCTTCTCTTACTCTTCTTGTTCTTTTTGAATGCATGGAGAGGGGCTCCTTTTATAGGCAAATGGGATGAACTTAATCAAGTGAAGACACCAACTCCAAATTTTCTGCCCATCATAAAAACTGTAATTTTGTCTGCCATTTTTGTTAATGTTCCGTTTGAAATTTGAAAATATGCAAAACATAAAAGATTTGTACATTTGAATAAGCTTTCCAACGCATTAAGAATCAAGTCATTTGGATATCTGTAGCTCAAGATATGGCCAAAACACCATTCGGTGCTCATGTGACTTGATTTTTTTTTCTTGTGTCAGTCCACCAAATTGAATGATAATTCTGTCAGCCTTCCGTTTGAAATTTGAATTTCTTCAAAACATAAAAATCTGAATATTTGAATAAGATTTCCAAAACATTAAGAATAAAAGCATTTGGATATCTCTATCTTAAGATATGGCCAAAACACCATTCGGTGCTCATGTGAGTTGATTTTTCTTCTCTGTGTCAGTCCACCGAATTGCATGTCAATTATGTCAGCCTTCCATTTGAAATTTGAATTTCTTCAAAACATATGAAATGTTCTTCATTAAGTCATATTTCCAATGCCATAATAATCAAGTCATTTTGATTTTTATAGCTCAAGATATGTCCAACGGAGTATTCGGTGCTCATGTCAGCTGCTTCCATTTGTCTTTCAACTTGCATGATGATTTGGACAACTTTGCACTTTAAATTTGAATTTCATTAAAACATATGAAATGTTATAAATTGAGTAAGCTTTCCAAAGTCTCAAGAATCATGTAATTTGGGTATTTGTAGAGAAATATATGACCAATTGATTAAACATTACTCATGTGTCACATTCCTTGAATCAAACCTTGTTCTTAAACTTTGGTGCCTTTAACATGTAGTCTTCTCCTTAACTTCAACACTTCATTTTAATAAGCCTCTTCTTGATTTTATAATTATTTCAATAATCTTACTCTTGCACATAAATAATTATGTTAATAAATCTCAATGAATCAATGTGTATTGTTATCATCAAAATTACATGTAGCCTTAGGGCTAACAATCTCCCCCTTTTTGATGATGACAAACCATTGATTGCTTTAAAATAATATCTAAATCAAGAATGAAAATAAAATCAACAATAAGCAAAAAGAATGGCACTTGTTATGAATATAAGCAATCCAACTATTTCTCCCCCTTTTATTATCATCAAAAAGATGTAATCAAATTAACTACTCCCCCTAAATATATTCTCCCCCTTAACATATGCTACCATTCAGAGATTATCATATAAAAAAAAATGTTAAGACATATCCAACATGCCTAATTCTCTTCTAATTATGCAAAAATATCTTGACTAAGGGGTTTAGTCATATTTAGGTCTAGGGACTAATTCCCAAACTTGATTTCTCTCAAATTGGTTCAATTCTTCTTGCATAGCCAAAATCCAACTTTCGTCATTTTCGACTTCTTTAAAGATTTTGGTTCAAATTGAGAGACAAAAGCAAATGATTACAAAAGTTCTTAAAAGAAGATCTAGTTTTCATACCTTGTGATGGTTCACCAACTATAAGATCTTTAGGGTGGAGGCTTTTGCATTCTCTCCCTTCCTTTGGTAGATTCTTGGGAAGAAATCATTTACTTCCACAAAGCTTTCTGTTGAAGTTTGTATTCATCTGTACGTTTCATCAACCTTGATTCCTTGATTTGCCTTTCTACCTCCACAATATCATCATCTAAATTCTTTGAAGAAATAACATTAGTTTCATCAAATTCAACATGCATAGATTCTTCAATAGTAAGAGTCTTTTTGTTAAAACTCTATATGCTTTACTATGGTTGGAGTAGCCAACAAAAATTCCAACATCGGCTTTTGCATCAAAATTTCCAAGGTTATCCTTGGTGTTTAAAATAAAACACTTACATCCAAAAACTTTAAAAAATCCAATGTTGGGTTTTCTTCCTTTCCAAAGTTCATAAGGAGTTTTCTTTATAAAAGCTCTAACATGGACTCTATTGATTATAAAGCATGCGGTATTAACGGCTTCGGCCCAAAAATATTTTGGCAAATTATTTTCACGTAACATGGTCCCTAGTCGTTCTTGATAGTCCTATTTTTCCTCTCAACAACACCATTTTGTTGTGGAGTTCTAGGCGTGAAAAAATTATGTTCAAAATCATTTTTAGAAATTTTTAAAATTGTGTCCATGCTAGCATTACCTAATCTTCTATGCCATAACGAAGCATCATGATTAAGAAGGAAACAATTTTCTATATGATCATTAACATCAATATCAATTGTTTAAATATTACCACATCTATTACCAACAAATAATGTCTTATTGTTACTAACATCCTTAATCACATATCTATTAGGCTCAAAAGCAACAAAATATCCCTTATCACACAATTGACTAATGCTAATCAAATCATGTTTTAAACCATGAACAAGCAAAACATCTTTAATAATTGGTAAAGTAGGGTTACCAATATCACCATGTCCGATTACCCTTCATTTGGCATTATCACCGAAGATCATATATCCTCTTTTCTTCATGATTAATCTTGAGAACTTTGAGGCATCTCCGGTCATATGCCTTGAGCGTCCACTATCTAAGTACCACTTGTGTTTGCCACTCCTTTGTTTCTATAATCAACATTAAAAGAGCGACTTTTGGTACCGCAAAATGTTTATGGTCCTTGGGGGTTAGTTATGATACTTTTTGACCCCACCAATATTTGTTTCAAATTATGATTTCTCTTAATATAGCATAAGAATGCACTTTGTGTCCCTTTTTCTTCTACATCATTACATGAAAAAAAAAAAAAAAATGATTATTGATTATTCCTAAAAGATGCATAAACAAAATAGTTTTTAAAATACGTTTGATTTTTATGAGTTTTATACACTATCTCTTTTATCAATAAACACCATTTGGTTTTGTAACATAGAATTCAAATTTTGTGTGCTTTTTGTAAACTTCAACAATATTTCTTAATCATTATTTCCCTTTTTCAAAATAGCATTTTCTTTCTCCAATTTATCAAAATCCTTTTGTTTTAAAATGTCATTTTCAGTTTTTAATAAATGTATTTGATTTTTCAAACTTTCAAAATCTTTTTGCTTTAAAATTTCATTTTCATTTTCTAAAGCTTCATTTATTTCTACCAACTCTTCTAATTGAGATAACATGATTTTGACTTCTTTTTTAAAGCATTGATTTTTGAATTTTGTTTATCAACTTTCACATGTAAATTTTGGAATGCTTCAAGTAATTCATCATATGAAAGCTTAGGATCATAGTTTAGAATACTTACCTCATCTTCACTTAAAGCCATGCAGCACATGTTTGCCGCTACTCTCTCACGAATCTTCTGTCTTCATTCTCCGTTTAAATATGAATTTCATGAGTTATGAGAGAACCTATAGTTCTCTAATGGTAGTTTGGTGAGGTCCTTTGCTTCTTGAATTGCCGTCACCTTTGGCTCCCAAGATTTTGGTAGACACCTAAAAATCTTTCTCACCATTTCAACATTAGAATAAGATTTACCAAGAAATTTCAAACCATTGACAATATCCATAAATCTAGTAAACATTTCAGAAATTGATTCGTCCGATTTCATCTTAAAAAGCTCATAACTATGAACTAGCATACTAATTTTAGATTCTTTAACTTGACTATTGTTGACTCCGGGAATGGCAAAACCAAGAGGGGGTGAATTTGGGTTTTTTAGTTATCAAAACGGATTTAGAAACTTTTTCTTGAAAGCTCAAAATTAGTTGTCACTCTTTCTTTGAAATAAGGTGAAGAAGAGAATTAGAATTGTATCAAAGATGCAATCAAAAGAATAATAAGATTGAACAATCACAAGTTCAAGTAAATGTAAAGAGGATAGGGATAGAGAGAGTGCAAACTCAATTTACGTGGTTCGGCAAACCTTGCCTACGTCCATGGGCTCCTAGCTCAACGAGCTAAGCTTTCCACTAAGTTGTAGAAATCTTTACAACTTGCTTGATGAACAACCTCACCAAGACTTTTTCTTCCAACTCTTTATAACACCACACCAAGAGTTCTTCTTGATGAACAACCTCACCAAGGCAACTTCCTTCAACCCTTGATAACACCACACCAAGAGTCCTTCTTGATGAACAACCTCACCAAGGCTAACTTCCTTCAACTCTTGATAACACACAACCAGAGTTCTCATCAGGAATAACTAAATTTACCTTTATCAATAATATCTCTCCTTCTCACACAATAATAAGAACAAGAAAAGTTTTTCAACAAAGAGTACAACGTCTCTTCAAAGAGTAGATAAAGAATATACAAACTCTATAAACTTGATATTTACTCTTGGCTTTTTTGCTTGATAAATGCTTCCTCTTGCACGTGTTGAATGCAATGGTAATGGCTCCTTTTATAATAGGCAATAGATGAACTCTCGATCAAGTTGAAGACACAACCATTCCAAAGTTTCTTCTGCCTACCATAAAAACCGTAATATTTTCTCTTTTTCCTGCCATTTTTGTCAATGTTTTGTTTGAAATTTGAAAATCTGTAAAAGATAAAAGATATGCACATTTGAATAAGCTTTCCAACGCATCAAGAACCAAGTCATTTGGATATCTGTAGCTCAAGAGATGGCCAAAACACCATTTGGTGCTCAAGTGACTTGATTTTTCTTCCATGTGTCAGTCCACTGATTTAAATGATAATTCTGTCAGCCTTCCGTTTGAAATTTGAATTTCTTCAAAACATAAAAGATCTGTATATTTGAATAAGCTTTCCAAAACATTAGAAATCAAAGCATTTGGATAACTCTATCTTAAGATATGTCTAAAACACCATTTGGTGCTCATGTGAGTTGATTTTTCTTCTCTGTGTCAGTCCACCGAATTGCATGTCAATTATGCCGGCCTTCTGTTTGAAATTTGAATTTTTTCAAAACATATGAAATGTTCTCCATTAAGTCATCTTTCCAATGCCATAAGAATCAAGTCATTTTGATTTTTCTAGCTGAAGATATGTCCAAAGGAGTATTCGGTGCTTATGTCAGCTGCTTCTATTTGTCTTTCAATTTGCATGATGATTTGGACAACCTTGCACTTGAAATTTGAATTTCATTAAAACATATGAAATGTTATAAATTGAGTAAGCTTTCCAAAGGCTCAAGAATCACGTCATTTTGATATTTGTAGAGATATATATGACCAATTGATTGAACATTGCTCATGTGTCACATTCCTTGAGTCAATCCTTGTTCTTAAGCTTTGGTGCCTTTAACATGTAGTCTTCTCCTTAGCTTCAATACTTCATTTTAATAAGCCTCTTCTTGATTTTAAAATTATTTCAATGATCTTACTCTTGCACATAAATAAACATGTTAGTAAATCTCAATTAATCAATGTGTATTGTTATCATCAAAATTATCATGTAGCCTTAGGGCTAACAACTAGTTCCTTCATGAGTTACTTAAAGTGTGTGCCATATTTCTTGTGCCGTAGAACAAGTAGATATTCTATTAAACTCATTTCTATCTAGAGCACAATATAACACATTCATAGCTTTAGCATTCAAACTCAATTTTTTTTTATCATCTTCACTAAACTCTTTAGGTTCTTTAAGCATGCTTTCTCCAATTTCAATTTTGATAGGAACAAAAGGTCCTTCTAAAACAATAGACCATAAATCATAATCAAAAGATTGCAAGAAAATACTCATTCTAGTTTTCCAATAAGAGTAATCACTTCCATTAAAAATGGAGGTCTAGAGATAGAAAGTCCCTCAACATATGAAGTTGAATTAAAAGTTGCCATAGCTCAAAATCGGTTAAGATTTAAAAAAATGAGCAACCTTGCTCTGATACCACTTGTTGACCCAGGTATGGCAACCCAAGAGGGGGGGGGGGGTGAATTGGGTTTTTATTTATAAAAACGGATTTAGAAAACTTTTCTTGAAAGATCAAAATTATTTAAATCTTTCTTTAAGAACAAAGGTGAATAAGATGAAAATAGAATGCAATCAAGAGAATGGCAATAAAGAACAATCACAACTGCAAGTAAATATAAAGAGGATAGGGATAGAGAGAGTGCAAACTCAATTTACGTGGTTCGGCAAACCTTGCCTACGTCCACGGGCTCCTAGCTCCACGAGCTAAGCTTTCCACTAAGTTGTAGAATTCTTTACAACTTACTTGATAAACAACCTCATCAAGACTTTATCTTCCAACTCTTGATAACACCACACGAAGAGTTCTTCTTGATGAACAACCTCACCAAGGTAACTTCTTTCAACTCTTGATAACACCACACCAAGAGTTCTTCTTGATGAACAACCTCACCTAGGCAACTTTACTCAACTCTTGATAACACCACACCAAGAGTTCTTCTTGATGAACAACCTCACCAAGGAAAGAGTTCTCTCAAGGATAACTTTTATCCTTTGCAAGAATATCTCACTCTCACCACAATATAAGAACAAGGATAATTTTTATAACAAAAGTACAACTCTCTTCAAAGAGTAGATAAAGAATACAAAAGCTCTCTAAACTTGATATTTCTCTTGTTTTTTGCTTGATAGATGCTTCTCTTACTCTTGTCTTTCTTTTTGAATGCATGGAGAAAGGCTCCTTTTATAGACAAATGGGATGAACTTAGTCAAGTAAAGACACCAACTCCAAATTTTCTGCCCATCATAAAAACTGTAATCTTGTCTGGCATTTTTGTCAATGTTCTATTTGAAATTTTGAAATCTACAAAACATAAAATGTCTGCACATTTGAATAAGCTTTCTAACTCATCAAGAATCAAGTCATTTGGATATCTGTAGCTCAAGATATGGCCAAAAAACCATTTGGTGCTCATGTGACTTGATTTTTTTTTCTTGTGTCAGTCCACCAAATTGAATGATAATTCTGTCAGCCTTCCGTTTCAAATTTGAATTTCTTCAAAACATAAAAGATCTGAATATTTTAATAAGCTTTCCAAAACATTAAAAATCAAAGCATTTGAATATCTCTATCTTAAGATATGTCCAAAAAACCATTTGGTGCTCATGGGAGTTGATTTTTCTTCTCTGTGTCAGTCCACTGCATTGCATGTCAATTATGTCAGCCTTCCATTTGAAATTTGAATTTCTTCAAAACATATTAAATATTCTTCATTAAGTCATGTTTCCAATGCCATAAGAATCAAGTCATTTTGATTCTTATAGCTCAAGATATGTCCAAAGGAGTATTCCGTGCTCATGTCAGCTGCTTCCATTTGTCTTTCAACTTGCATGATGATTTGGACAACCTTGCACTTGAAATTTGAATTCCATTAAAACATATGAAATGTTATAAATTGAGTAAGCTTTCCAAAGGCTCAAGAATCATGTCATTTGGATATTTGTAGAGATATATTTGACCAATTAATTTAATATTACTCATATGTCACATTCTTTGAGTCAATCCTTGTTCTTAAACTTTGGGGCCTTTAACATATAGTCTTCTCCTTAGCTTCAACACTTCATTTTAATAAGCCACTTCTTGATTTTAAAATTCTTTCAATGATCTTACTCTTGCACATAAATAAACATGTCAGTAAATCTCAATTAATCAATGTGTATTGTTATCATCAAAATTATCATGTAGCCTTAGGGCTAATATGAGGATCTGAACATATCTGTTCCTTTCTTTCCTTATGATACCACTCTAGTAAATCTTCTGACTAGTTATTCCTAAAGTTTTCTATTATTCTTTAGGCATTTGTTAGTCATAAAACGTAATGCAATGCAATGTAGATGCCACGATCTTCCATGAAGCATGTCTTCTAGATGCAAGCTGCTTCTTATGGGTATGTCTTATAAATGTCTCACTAGTAACAGGTAAAACACTACTCTATGCTTCATGCACGCATGACTTCTATCTTAATAGTTTTTCTAACTATATGCTCGTTACTTGGATTAGACAAGCTGTTAAAAGAATGCTCATTTAGAACGAGAGATTGAGCGCCAGGCTCAGGTTGCTGCCTTCCCTATTGATAATGATGATGATGGTGATGATGAGTGAGGACTGTCACCACCTACTTCTTTCATGTTGATTTCTTTCCTTTCGTTCATTTAGCTTCCATGTGTGAACTTTGTGTCACAACTTTTTATTTCTTATAATTAAAGCAATCAATTGTATGATAAAACTCCAAAGACTCAGCGTAAATTTTTATTTCCAGTTTTGCACATTGCCTCTCAAATTATGCATATTTACATCAAAATTTGTTCAGATTTATTTCCGCATCAATATTTATTCAATTTTAAACAAAATTACATAATTGGGGAATCACATGCTCGAAACTACTCCTCGATACGTGTCCCGAAAGTCCAAAAACATACAAAAGAAATAAAGAAGGAATTGAACGACTTTTTACCCTACTGATCGTCGGGCAGCTGTTAGACCACTAGCTGGCTATCAGACCATCGATCGACTATCATGCAACCATTGGCTGGCAGTCATTTGATTGCCTGCCAGTGGTCTGGCCCTCTCTTGCCTTTTTCCTTCTTTTTTTTTTTGCACTATTTATGTGCTGCTTCTCCCTATTGTTTCTCCTCATACTTCCTCTTCTTAAGTTTTCTTTCATGCTTTTTCATGCTTTTCAACATGTCTGAGGCTTCTTTTAAGACTCTCCAGCCTCTCTTGAAGCTTCCAAAGGATGACAACTAGAACTGGCCCAAATCCAGCGCTCTCTGCAGTTTGAAGTTCCTTCGTCATGTGAAGCTTGATGTTCTTTTTCTTAAGGAATGTACGACCTTTTGGGATCCTCATGATCATGTCTTTCGCTTCAATCAGCAAAAGCTTTGATCCTTGTATGAGGAATTCTTTGCCATACTCGGTTGTCATTCATCCAGTCCTGAGAGCATTATTCCACCTATTGTTGGGACACCATCGATGTCTAACCTTACCAACTTCTTTGACTTTTCGATTTCTACCATGGGTATTCACATAAGAGGTGGTAGAGTGACATTGTCTTCCATTATCCCTTTACTAGAGATGATGGATAGGATTTCATTCGATTGGCTTTACCTGCTTCAGTTTTGCCTTCTTGCACAATTTCTACTAGTTTCACTAGATGGTCTCAGAGATCCACATCTCATGACCATCATTTCTTAGATAAGACCTAATTTCACAGCCATTCCCTGGACTCTTTTTGAAATATTGATCACACTGGATCACATCAGGATTGATCCGAGTTAGAGGTTCAGTGGTAGTCTTTTACTTCTTCAGGTATTTTCTTTAACCTTAATTTTTGCCTAAGCTGCCTTTTCGAGTTTTCAACTTAGCGGGTTCCATTTTTTCTTTTTTTTTTTCTTATGCTCTAATTTTTGCTTAAGCTGCCTTGTTGGGTTTTCAACTTAGTGAGCTTGTCCTAATTTTTGCTTAAGCCGCCCTTTTAGGGTTTGCAACTCAACGGCCTTTTCCTTCTTCTCTCTTTTTTTTTTCTTTGCCCTAACTTTTTCCTAAGTTACCCTTTCTGGTTTTTCAACTTAGTGGGCTTGCCTTAATTTTTTCCTTAGCTGCCTATTTTAGGTTTTCCACTTAGCAGGCTTTTTCTTATTTTTCGTTTTCTTTTGTTTCTTATTTTTTCAGATTTAGTTACAGGAGAGGCTACCCATTCTAGCACCACTTGAGGGAGATATTTCCCGTTATAGTCATCGACTTCATACGAGGATAAGACTTAAGAGACGTTCTTCTTGGGTTGACTGGCTTTGAGTCTTTCCGAATATTCAGATCCGTTTGTACTTTCCATGGTGGAGGCTTGAACATGTGACAGTCAAGACTTACATTGCATGCGTGCCTTTGGTAGGTTTCACCTACAGTTCATTCTATGATCTTGCTAGATTGCGTCCGTAGTATGGACTTAAGTAGAGGATCTTGGATTCACCAATTACATTTAGTCCTGGTAGATTTTTGCTCGTATTTGGAGCGTGTAAAGGATTCTTGGCCACATCGAGCCATCGAGAGGAATCTATTCCATGATCCTGATTTTAAGGCAGACAACCAATAGAAAGACTGGATGATCTTCCAGGCCTCTATTCTTGATACTGTTATTCGAGCCAAAAGGTGCCGTGAGCCATATGGCGAGCCTATTCATGGTCCAGTAAAGAGGCAAAGGTGCCATTGATAGTTTCATTGTTAGCTCAGATGTTCGATGCTTTCCTTTTGTTATCATGCGAAATAGTAAGACATTTCAAAGACATATTTGTTTCAAAACAATTTCATTTCATTAATAAAAATACAATCATTTGTTCATCAAATAATATGTGCACAATGAGACAACTTCTGTTATTAATCAGTCATTTCTGGTTTTTTGATTAATTATTTTTTTCTCTCACACTTTTTTTTTCACAAATAGTATTTCTTTAGACTGTCCATGTTGATGGGTTTAGTGAACTTATTTCCTTCCATGTCTGATAGGACGACAGCTCTGCTGGACATAACCTTTGATATAATGAATGGGCCATCGTAGTTTGGCTTGACTTTCCCCCTCAGATCAAACACTATTGGCATAGCCTATTTAAGGACCAATTCCCCTTCTTTGAACTTCCTTGCCTTTATTCTTTTGTTAAAGGCTCGAGCAACCCGCTTTTCATGCAATTGCATGTGATATCTGGTCTTTATTCTTTTCTCATTAATCAAGGCCAACTGTTCACATCTGTGAATCCATTCTCCTTCAGGAACTTTTGCTTCTATCAGAACCCCCGCTGATTTCATTTCTATCTTAATTGGTAGGACCACTTTTGAACCATACACCAACAAGAAGGGCGTCATGCCTGTCAAACTTCTAGGTATCGTTCTATAATCCCATAACATGAATAACAACTTCTCCAACCAATCTTTGTACGTCTGCACTGTCTTGGCCAACATCTTCTTGATGTTCTTGTTGGCCACTTCTAATGCCTCATTTGCTTGTGGACGATAAGAAGACAACTTATGATGTTAAATCCCATACTTCTCAAACAAGGCCTTAGTCTCAGCTCGGAAATGAACTCATTGTCAGTCACAACGTGATGTGGCACTCCAAATCTGCATATGATGCTCTTATAATGAACTTCGCCATCTGCTTTGCCCTCAGTTTACTGTAAGACTCAGCTTCTATTCATTGGGTGAAGTAGTCAATTGCCACCACCACATCTTGATGCCTATTAGATGCTGACCGCGTTATATCACCTATATTGTCAATGCCCCATGCAGTAAAGAGCCACAATGCTATCATTCCTTGTAGCTCTAAAGGTGGTTGGTGAATCAGATTTCTGTTGATCTGTCACTGATGATACCTCTTCACAAATTGGACAAAATCCGTCTCTATGGTTAGCTAGTAAAAGCCTGGCCTCATTATCATATTTGCAAGCATTAGGCTATTCATATGTGGTCCACACACACCACTATGGATTTCTTCCACAAGCCTTTTAGCCTTTTTCTTGTCGACATATCTCAATTACATCCCTTCTAGCATTCTTTTGTACATTACTCCTTGATGACAAGTAAATTATTAGGGCAACCTTCGCAGTACGACCCTGTCCTTCTCATTAGCCTCATCTGGTAGAATTCTTTCCTTTAAGCACTTCTTCAAATCATAGAACCATGGCTTCTCATTCGCTTTGGCCCCTATTACATGAGGTTCTATATAGCAAGGACCCCATGCTTGTGATATCACTATTGGTCTCACTAGCAATTCTTGAGTAGTCATCCAAACTAATGCCAAATAAGCTAAAGCGTCAGCCATTTGATTCTCATTCTTAGGAAGATGGGTAAAGGTTCATTGCTTGAACCTCCCAATCAACCTTCTAATGTGCTCAAGGCATGGTTTCAACCTTCCTTCCCATATATCCCAATCTTCATTAACTTAAGAGATGACAAGCTTCA
>SNVD02005270.1:0-21665 GCA_013180625.2 Boswellia sacra
GATTTCAAACTATTAATCATATCCGTAAATCTAGTAAACATTTCAGAAATTGATTCATCCGATTTCATCTTAAAAAGCTTATAACTATTAACTAGGATACTAATTTCAGATTCTTTAACTTGACTAGTTCCTTCATGAGTTACTTCAAGTGTGTGCCATATTTCTTGTGCTGTAGAACAAGTAGATATTCTATTAAACTCATTTCTATCTAAAGCACAATACAACACATTCATAGCTTTAGCATTCAAACTCAATTTCTTTTTATCATCTTCACTAAACTCTTTAGGTTCTTTAAGCATGCATTCCTCATTTTCAATTTTGGTAGGAACAAAGGTCCTTCTAAAACAATAGACCACAAATCATAATCAAAAGATTTCAAGAAAATACTCATTCTAGTTTTCCAATAAGAGTAGTCACTTCCATTAAAAAATGGAGGTCCAGAGATAGAAAGCCCCTCAACATATGAAGTTGAATTAAAAGTTGTCATAGCTCAAAAATCGATTAAGATTTAAAAAATTGAGCAACCTTGCTCTGATACCACTTGTTGACCCAAGTATGGCAACCCAAGAGGGGGGGTGAATTGGGTTTTTATTTATCAAAATGGATTTAGAAAACTTTTCTTGAAAGATCAAAATTAGTTCACTCTTTCTCTGAGAATAAAGGTGAAGAAGATGAAATTAGAGTTTATCAAAGATGCAATCAAAAGAATAATAATGATAAACAATCACAAGTGTAAGTAAATGTAAAGAGAAAAGGGATAGAGAGAGTGCAAACTCAATTTACGTGGTTCGGCAAACCTTGCCTACGTCCACGTGCTCCTAGCTCCACGAGCTAAGCTTTCCACTAAGTTGTAGAAATCTTTACAACTTGCTTGATGAACAACCTCACCAAGACTTTTTCTTCAACCCTTGATAACACCACACCAAGAGTTCTTCTTGATGAACAACCTCACCAAGGCAACTTCCTTCAACTCTTGATAACACCACACCAAGAGTTCTTCTTGATGAACAACCTCACCAAGGCAACTTCCTTCAACTCTTGATAACACCACACCAAGAGTTCTTCTTGATGAACAACCTCACCAAGGCAACTTCCTTCAGATAACAACACACCAAGAGTTCTCTCAAGGATAACTTTTTATCCTTTACAAGAAGATCTCACTCTCACCACAATACAAGAACAAGATAATTTTTACAACAAAAGTACAACTCTCTTCAAAGAGTAGATAAAGAATATAAAAGCTCTCTAGACTTGATATTTCTCTTGTTTTTTGCTTGATAGATGCTTCTTTTGCTCTTACTTAATGCATGGGAGAAGGGCTCCTTTTATAGGCAAATGGGAAGAACTTAATCAAGTGAAGACACTAACTCCAAATTTTCTGCTCACCATAAAAATCGTAATCTTGTCTGCCATTTTTGTTAATGTTTTGTTTGAAATATGAAAATCTGTAAAACATAAAAGATCTGTACAATTGAATAAAATTTCTAACGCATCAAGAATCAAGTCATTTGGATATCTATAGCTTAAGATATGGCCAAAAAACCATTCGGTGCTCATGTGACTTGATTTTTCTTCCTTGTGTTAGTCTACAAATTTTCATGTGTATTATGTTAGCCTTCCATTTGAAATTTGAAGTTTTTCAAAGAATATGAAATGTGCTTCATTGAATCATCTTTCCAATGACATAAGAATCAAGTCATTTGGATATCTCTAGTTCAAGATATGAACAAAACATCATTTGGTACTCATATGAGTTGATCTTTCTTCTCTGTGTCAGTCCACCAAATTTCATATCAATTATGTCGGCCTTTCATTTGAAATTTGAATTTCTTCAAAACATGTGAACTCATTAAGTCCTCTTTCTAATGCCACAAGAATCAAGTTATTTTGATATTTCTATCTCAAGATATGTCCAAAAGAGTATTTGGTGCTCATGTCAGCTACTTCCATTTGTCTTTCAACTTGCATGATGATTTGGACAACCTTGCACTTGAAATTTGAATTTTTTTAAAACATATGAAATGTTAAATTGAGTAAGCTTTCCAAAGGCTCAAGAATCATGTCATTTGGACATCTATAAAGATATATATGACCAATTGATTGAACATTGCTCATGTGTCACATTCCTGAGTCAAACCTTGTTCTTAAACTTTGGTGCCTTTAACATATAGTCTTCTCCTTATCTTCAACACTTCATTTTAATAAGCCTTTTCTTGATTTTACAATTATTTCAATAATATTACTCTTGCACATAAATAAACATTTTAGTAAATCTCAATGAATCAATGTGTATTGTTATCATCAAAATTATCATGTAGCCTTAGGGCTATCAGAAGTTGAGGTGCTACTTTCAGTCTTATTTGATTGTTGGTTCAATTGTCAGAATTTGACATTGAGTATGTCACCAAGAAAGTGGTAAGAGGAAGAGTAGTAGCAGAATTCTTGGCCATGAATCTAGTCAACAATGATTAACCATTCGAGTTGGATTTCCCAGACGGACATATAAGGGTAATCCAGTAAAATGATGGAGGATGTTCTTTTATAGAGCTGTTAGTAGAAACCATGCTGGAATAAGAGTTATTCTAGTATCACCAACTGAAGAAGTCATTCCCTTTGCTAAGAAGCTAGAGTTCACAACCACCAATAACATGGCTTAATATGAAGCCTCTGCCTATGGGTTAGAAATAATGAAGGTAATAGGCATTGATGAAATAAAAGTGTTTGGAGATTTGAAGCTCGTCATCTCTCAAACTAATAAAGATTGGGACCTAAAGGAAGGAAGACTCAAACCGTACCTCGAGCATATTAGAGGTTCATTAGAAGGTTCAAGCTGTGCACCTTCATACATCTTCCAAGAAATAAGAATCAGATGGCTGACATTTTAGCTTCTTTGGCATCAGCTTAGGTGAGTACTGAAGAGCTACTGATAAGGCTAATAGTGATATAACTAGCACGAGGTCCTTGCTATATGAAGCACCACGTAATGAAAATCAAAGTGGATGAGAAGCCATGGTTCTATGATTTGAAAAGATAGCTAAAAGATAAAATTCTGCCAAATACGGCCAGTGAGAAAGACAAGGACGTACTACGAAGGTTGGCCCAACAATTTACTTGTCATCAAGAAAAGATGTACAAGAGAATGCTACAAGGGATGCAATTGAGATGTCTTGATGAGAAAGAAGCTAGAAGGCTCCTGGAGGAAATTCATAGTGGTGTATAGGGGCCACATATAAATGGGCTGATGCTAGCGAGGAAGATAACGAGGCAAGGTTTTTTCTAGCTAATCATATAGATAG
This sequence comes from Boswellia sacra, assembly GCA_013180625.2. Lineage (NCBI taxonomy): Eukaryota > Viridiplantae > Streptophyta > Magnoliopsida > Sapindales > Burseraceae > Boswellia > Boswellia sacra. Next base: position 3,297 of record SNVD02005270.1, read on the forward strand.
ATTGGGTCTAATTTGTGAAAAGGTGCCACCAATGCTAGATCAATGGAAACTTGATTCACCAACTACCCTTGGAACTACAAGCAATAATAGCACTATGGCCTTTTGAAGCATGAGGCATTGACATTATAGGCAATATAAGGCCATTAGCCTTTAATGGGCATTGATATGAGGTGGTGGCAATTGACTACTTCACCAAGTGGATAGAAACTGAGTCCTACAGTAAACTGGGGGCAAAACAGATGGTGAAGTTCATTGGGAAGAACATCATTTACAGATTTAGGTGCCATATCACATTATGATTGACAATGGGGTTCATTTCCAAGCCAAGACTAAGGCCTTGTTTGAGAAATATAGGATTTAACACCATAAGTTGTCTCCATATCAACCACAAGCTAATGGAGCAGTAGAAGTAGCTAATAAGAACACTAAGAAGATGTTAGCCAAGATAATGTAGACATAAGAGGATTGGGCAAAGAAGTTGTTGTTTGTGTTATGGGGTTATAGAATGACACCTAGAAGCTCAATGGGCGTGATGCCTTTCTCGTTGGTGTATGGTTTAGAAGCGATCCTACCAACTGAGATAGAAATGAAATTAGCGAGAGTTATGATGGAAGTAAAAATGCCTGAAGGAGAATAGGTTCACAATAGATGTGAACATGTGGTCTTGATTAATGAGGAAAGAATAAAGGACAGATATCACATGCAGTTGTACCAAACCTGGGTTGCTTGAGCCTTTAACAAGAGAATAAAGGCAAGGAAGTTCAAAAAAGGGGAATTGGTCCTTAAACAAGCTAGGCTAGTAGTGTTTGATACGAGAGGGAAGTTCAAGCCCAACTAGGAGGGCCCATTTATTGTGACAAAGGTCATGATCAGTAGGCATGGAAGGCAATGAGTTCACTAAGTCCATCAACATGGATAGACTAAAGAAATACTATGTGTGAAAACAAAAAGAAGAGAAAAAAGAAAAGAGAGAAAAACTGAGAAAAATAATTAATCAGAAAATCAGAAACGACTGATTAATGATAGGAGTTGTCTTATTATGAAATTGTTTCAAAACAAATATGCCTTTGAAATGTCTTATTATTTTGCATGATAACAAAAGGAAAGCATATAACATCTAAGCTAACAACGAAATTATCAATGTCATCTCTGCCTCTTCGCTAGACTATGAATAGGCTCGCCACATCGCTCACAGCACTATTTGGCTCGAATAGCAGGATCAGAAATAGAAGCCCAGAAGATCACCTAGTCTTTGTATCGAGCATCTATCTCAAAATTAGGATCATGGAACAGATTCCTCTCGATGGTTTGATGCGGCCAAGAATCCTTCACATGCTCTAGATAACGAGCGAACAATCTACCAGGACCGAATACAGTCGATGAATCTAAGATCTTCTGCTTAAGTCCATACTGTTGACGTAGTCTAGCAAGATCCCTACCAAAGGCACACAAGTGATGTAAGTCTCGATTGTCACATGTTCCAGCCCCCACCATGGATAGTGCAAACGTATCTGAGTATCCGGAATGACTTGAAGCTAGTCGACCCAAGAAGAACGTCTCTCAAGTCTTCTCCTCCTATGAAGTCGAGGGTTGTAACTACAAATATCCCCTTTAGGCAGTGCTAGAATGGACAGCCTCTCTTGTAACCAAATATGAAAAAGAAGAAACAAACGAAAAGAAAAATAAAAAAAGCATGCTAAGTTGAAAACCTAGAAATGAGGGTTAGGCAAAATTTGAGGCAACCTGCTAAGTTAAAAACCTGAAAAGGGCAGCTTAGGCAAAAGTTAAAGCAAGAAAAAAAAAAGGAAGGAAAAGCCCACTGAGTTAAAAACCCAAAAGGGTAGCTCAAGCAAAAGTTAGGGCAAGCTCGCTAAGTCAAAAACCCAAAAGGGCAGCTTAGGCAAAAATTATAGCTTGAAAGAAAAAAAAAAAGAAAGCGAAAGGAGAACCCGCTAAGTCGAAAACCCAAAAGGGCGGCTTAGGCAAAACATTATCACTGAACCTCTAACTCGGATCAATCCTGACGTGTTCCAATTAGATCAATGTCTCAGCTTGAATTAAGGAAATTGCAGTAAGACTTGGGCCCATAGGAATGATGGTCATAAGGTGCAGGTCACCAAGATCATATTTTAAGACCAGTAGAAACTGAACAAGAAGGCAAAACTGAAGAATGTGAAGCCATTCAAATAACGTGCTATCCATCATCTTAAGCAAAGGAATGATGGAAGACAATGTCATTCTACCACCTCTGGTGTGAATGCCTTTGGTAGAAATCAGAAAGTTAAAGAAGTTGGCAAGATCAGACGTTGATGATGTCTCAATGGTAGGCAGAATGATCTCTCAAAACTGGATGAATGACAACCGAGTATGGCAAAGAATTCCCCATATAGGGGGTAAAGCTCTTTCCCGTTAAAGTGAAAGACATGATCATGAGAATCCTAAAAGGTCGTGCAATCCATAAGAAATGGAATGTCGAGCTTCACATGTCGAAGGAATTTTAGATTGTAAAGATCGCTGGATTCGAGTTGCTTCCAGTTGTCATCCTTTAAAAGCTTCAAGAGAGGCTGGAAAGTCTTCAGAGAAGCCTCAGATATGTTGAAAAGCATAAAGAGGCATCAAGCAGTGCGAAAGAAAACTGAAGAAACAAGAGAAGGAAGTATGAGAAGGTGTAGAGAAAAAATTGAGACAAGCAGCACTTAAATAGTGCAAAAAATGAAGCAAAAAAGGCAAGAGGGGAAGACCACTAGCAGGCATTCAGAGGACTATCAATCGACTGTCTGACCACTGATGACAATTGCATAACAATTGGCTAGTGATCTAACAGCTAGTTGATGGTGGCTAGGGCAAAAGCCCTTTAATTCAATCTTTCGTGCGTTTTTCGGCTTTCAAAACACGTATTGATGAGCAATTTTGATCATGTGGCTTCCAGATTCTGTAATTTTATTCATAATTGAATAAATGATGATGTAAAAATAAATTTGAACAAAATTGGATGTAAATATGCATAGTTTGAGAAGCAATGTATGAAACTAAAAATAAAAATTTTCACTAAGTCTTTGGAATTTGATCATACAATTGATTGCTTTGATTATACAACATAAAAAGTTGTGATACAAAGTTCATACATGGAAACTAAATGAACAAAATGAACGAAGTCAACATGAAAGAAGTAGATGGTGATATTCCTTACTCATCATCATCATTATCAACAAGGAAGGTAGCAACCTAAGCCTGAAGGCGCTCGATCTCTCGTTCTAAACACGCATTCTTTTAATGACTTGTCTAATCCAAGCAAGAAGCATATAGTTAGAAAATTTATTATGATAGAAAGCATGCATACATGAAACATAAAGTAGTGTCTTACCTGATATTGATGAGATAACTATCAGACATATCCACGGGAAGTAGCTTAGACTTTTTGGACACACTTCATGGAAGATTGTGACACCTGCATTGCATTGCATTTTTTATGACTAAGAAATATTTGAAGAGTAATAGGAAACTTGAGGAATAAATAGTCAGAAGACTTACCAGAGTAGTATCATGAGGAACGAAAGGAACAGCATGGTCATATCCTCAGTGATCACATAACTGCTAATCTATCCACTAGTATCCCATGTGTAGACTACATTACTAGGGTAGGCCTGGAGGTTGCCAATCACATGATCAACTGCAATGGTTGGAGTAGTTTTAGGGGTTGGAGGTGGATGTGGCTGCTCAGTAGCGACAACACATGAGGTGGATGTGCTAGCACCAAAAGAGAAAACCCTCAAAATTTTCACACGACGGGCAGAATAGCTACTAGTATAGTCGAAAGAGCCACGAGTAGCACTAGCAAGGGTATGAGGAACCTCATTAGTACATTGACTTGGCCTAATATAAAGTAGTATGGCTTAAGCCTACTCAGTATAAGAAGCTGTCATCACTGGGAACTCAATCTCACTCAAGTGAATCCCAATCATGTAATATGGCACATTTGGCTTCATAGCCAACTCAGTTGTTTGTATCATCATAGCCGATGAAGAAGGAGGAATCATATGACGCTCTGGGCCTTCGAACTAATCCCAGATACGGTTACCACATCATGTTGTCCACATATGGTAAAAGATTGCTATGGACATTGAACTTTTTAGGCTCGATAATGAAGTGAGGACGAATGTCAAGTAATAGAAATGACCAAAATGCCCTCAAAAGCCAAGAAAGGAAAGGTGAGAAGGAATCAATGAAAGGTCTTGAAAACTAACATGTGAATTCAAAAACTCAGAAATTAATTCAAGAGGAATATGAGATGAGTCATGTACTATTATGAAGTTATGGATGTCTAGTTTTTGTAGAAATTTACGGATTAATTGGAGTTGAACTTGAAAAGTTATCTGTAATCAATTAGACGAAGGTCGAAAGGGACTGCACTGTAAACTATCAAATAGCAAGGACTGAGGGAAGAATAGCCACCTGGCTATTGGTTAACAGCCACCCAACGTTTTTGGTCCCTTAATTTTGGTAATTCGCATTTAACCTTCCTATTTTGTTTCTTTGCTTCCTTTTTAAGCTCCAGCTCTCACCTTTATAAATCCCCCTGGCTCACTTCTCAAGACACACCAATTATCGAATATAATCATCTCTTCTCTCTCTTGAAGACATGCTTGAGAATTCGAGAAGTATTTTCCAGTTGAAAGATTTTTAGGCGTTCTATTGCTTTAAACCCGAAAAGTACGTCTTGAGACAAACCTCTTTTCTCCCTCTTATGTTCATGTTTATTTTTCTTGCTTAGAATTAAGCATGATAAGAGTTTATTTCAATGCTGACGAACATGCTAGGGTCATTATAAATTGTTCTAACCCTTATTTGCTTTACAAGATGGATAAGCATATTGAGATACGTCCACTATCCCTTCTTTTTTGGAATCATGTTTAAGAATTTTAATTTCTTTGCGAATGCTTAGAATCATGTTCAGGAGAACATTATTAGAATCATGCTAGGAAATTTTATAATTTCTTTGAAGCATGTTAGGAAATAGCATAAAATAGGTTGAAATTACCATATTTACCCTTAATTGCTTCAATTGGGCTAGAATACCCATGTTTGACCATGATTTATATGATTAGGCTAGAAATGCCATGATTTATGATAATCACTATGAATAGGGTAGAATTGCTATGCTAAGGTAGACTTACCACGACAGAATTATCAAATCTAGGTCGAAGTGCTATGATTCTAGATTATGGCTTTGTACTTTAATTATTTGATATAAATGAATTTATGAATATACTATGATTAGAAACACAATTAGGATGATGCCATGAAATGATGGTGACCATTACTTGTAATGAATGAATGTATAAGTATATGCTTGAAGAGGCTTAATAGACATTAAATAGACTCACATATGATGGTGAGAAATTCATTATCTATTGAGTCTCAAATTGATTATTTATTTTGATATTTGAAAGTATGATTTATGTGAATGAATGAATGCTACATTTGATGTGCTAACGTAGAATTTACTGTACTTGTTGAACAACAATGACGTAATCCTCCTCCCATTCCCCCATGTTTGCAAGGAAATGTAACTCCATTCTCCTCCCTTTTTCTCTGTATGAATACACAAATACTATGATTGAATAATCACTTCAAATGTCTAAATAAAGATAAAAATAGAATTTGTGCCATTAAAGCAACAAATTAAGTGGACTGTATGTCAATATGAGATATTCTTATTTGGTATACCCAAGTGAAGGCCGGATTTTGATCCGAGTTGGTCGAATGACTAGTACCTAACTTCCCCAACCCATCTCTAAAGGAATGAGGGTAGTTTAAGTTCGAAAGCAAGGAATCGGATTACCGCCATTCATTCCCAATTGAATACTTGGGTGGCGACTCCATTTCTCGAGGCGTGCCCATGGCTCCTTTGTGCTCCCTTAAGTCTTAAAAAAGGTTTTGACATAGTGTCATGGTCGTAAATGCTCTAGCCGGATGAAAGCCCTGTTCACAGTGGCGACTCCATTAGGGATAACAGAAGTTGATTTCGATTGGGATACCAAATTCTAATAGCTCATGTTGGCATTTTTGAGTCCTTGCATTACTACATTTTTGCACACAATGAGCCTGAACTGCCTAAACCAGTCGTGCGACATTGGCATGACAAGTCTTTGGCTCCATTTGACCTCTAGATGACTTATGTTGTGTCACTGATTTTAAGTACATACCATTGAATTGATATAATAAGAGACCAGCCCAAGGGGGCATCTCTCGCTCGAAGGAGCCCAGACCATTGCACCCTCGAGACTCAAGCCCATGTAGACAACTCTAGAAATTTTCAATAGGATCAATATCCAAAACCCATACTGAAATGCATGTCTATGGTTGTAAATTCCCTATGATTAGAATAACATGAATTGAAACCTCATGGAACCATGAACAAATGTCGCATGTCAAGTAAACCATAAGAACAAAATGGGGACATGTGCTATAAGTTAAGGTTATCATGATGTGTAGAATGCCATGTAATGATAATCATGGAGAATCCAACATCAACATGTTTGTTAGAAATAGGTGAGAATCTCATATTCCCACATCTCATGACGATGTCTTGGGAATAAAGCCAAAATCCTAGGAAAAAAAAACTCGACTCCACGTGTGTGGGAGGAATAAGGTCAAAAGGCTGAAAGCTTGTTTATGCCCTTGTATGAGCATGGATTATATCAAGCATACATGAATGCATGCATGACATTAACACATTTGTTTTGCATCCATCATAGCTTACTTTAGAAAAGGTGCTCCTTTGACAAGGCAAGAATAACCATTTGATGAAATGGCTACACCTAACAATAACAATGTTGAACTGGCTCAAATGAGGGCTACCATCATCACGTTCCAATAACAAATGGCCAAACTCATCAAAGCTCTACAAAATGGGCCCAATTGCGTGAATGAGCCACCACCCGAGGGTAACAATGGTGATGATGGTGAGACTAGCCAGGGTAGAGATGGGGGAAAAATCCAATCAATCAATAAGAGCCCAAATCGGTCAAGCAGGATGCCAAAGACATAGAGAAGGTCCAATCCCTCTTGAAGAAGAAGGGACTAAAAGAGGTCAAAGACCTAGACAAAATTTTACTCATTAGGGAATGATTTGCCTCCCAAGTTTTGCATGCCAAACTTGCCCAATAAAGAGGGCAATCCAAAGGCACATCTAAGACAATATGTAACCGTCATGGCTACTACCTCATTGTTAAAGGAGCACATATTAAAGTACTTTATGCTATCCATAGAAGATGATGCAGTAATATGGTACTATGACCTCCCCAAGAGAGTTCGAGAAGATTGGGAGGAACTTTTTGAATAATTTACGAAGTAGTACCACCACAATACCAAATTGGGTGTAACCTTGGGGGATATCGAGATGACACATCAAAAGGTCAACGAACCGTTGGAGGGCTAAGGCTACCAAAATGACTACCAAGCTGGTGGAGAAGGACCCAATCCGCATGGTGATTAATAGAGCCGATACCTTCATCAGTGATAGATTAACGGGCTTTTCTGCCAAAACTTTTGAAGACTTATATGATTCGAACATTAAATAAAAGATTTGGAGATCAGACAAAAAAGAAGCAAAAATAGCTACCCTATAAGAAGTTAAGGGCAATATCATCAACCTAGTGGGTCTAGCACAAAACATGTTAAGGTGAAAGCAGTCGTCCAGCAAAGGAAGTTTAGCCGTTTGGGAAGATCATTGTCCATGATCTTTATAAGATTGAGAGCTGAAGGGATCTTGCAGCCATTACCACCGAGAGAGCTTTCAAATCCATTACGTAGGAATTGAAGGCATCACGAGAAGTGTGAATTCCACGAAGTGCCTGGGCATAAGACTGATGATTGCAGTTGTCTTCATCACAAGATCCAAGATTTGATCGACAAAGGCCAAATTCTCCATCCAGAGACGTATGAGCCCAGTACGAGAAGTAATCCACTACCCTACTACAATCAGGTACCTCCTCTAACAACCAACATGATTAGGTCAGGCTTGACTGAGCAGCAGGTCACGAACTCCTTTGAAGAAAGTAGATCGAGCAGGGCTAAGAGATCCAAAAGAAGGGAGACATTCAAGCTTGAACAACAGGAATGGTCAACTAGATAGGTGGCCACGATGAAGCCTAAGATTGAAACACCTAAGGCTGAATAGCCCAAGGTAGAAAAGCCTAAAGAAGAAGAGCCCAACGAGATCATTGAAAGGGTGAAGGTCAAGCCTTTTCCTTTGCTAGTGAAGATTTACACCAAGAAGGGTGGATGGACTAACATTACAACAAATGGAGTCAAGTGAAGCTTAGAACCCAAATTTGTTTGCCTCAATAATTGTGAAGAATAAGAGCAATAAAAAGTTGATGAAGAGGAAGTGGAGGTAAAGAGTGAAGAAGCATTCACCAAGGAGAAGTCCACATCATCGAGTGCTTTTGCCAAGAAGTGGGTGGCTAGAAAAGAGGCTAGAAGAGGCCTACCATCTAGAAGACTCATAGTGGAGAAGGGTGGTAAAGCTAGGAAAGGGAAGCAAGTTGAGAACCTTAGGAGAAGGGAGTGTTTACCCAGAAGGTGCAAAGAAGTGAGAGTTATAGGTATTTGAGATGAAATCCCCAAAGTCAAGATCCTTCCAAACTTTTAGGCTAACTTTAGTAGTGATAAAGAAGAATAAGTGAGAGTTGAGGGAGAAACACATAAGGGTAAGAGTTAGAATGTCCAAGAAGTGATAGATTTTACCATGAGAAGGAGGAGAGACCAATTCAAAAAACTGTCAAGAAGGGCAAAGAAGTTGCCAAAGAAGAAACGAAGGAAGAAGAAGATGACCAAGTCATCAAGCGATTAAAAAAGACCTAAGCGAATGCTAGCATTTAGGGTTTGTTGAGATCATCCTAAAAGCATAGAGAAGCCATGGCGGAGGCTGTGGCCGAGGTGAAAATATCAATGGCTGCTACTATAAACAAAATGTTGACTGCTTTGACTAAAAGAGAACCCAATAGGGTAAATGAGAATGATGTGATCACATTCACCAATGAAGATATACCTTTCAAAGGAAGGAATCATAACAAGCCATTATTGATCAGCGCAAAGATTGGTGGGAAGACATCCCCTTACATGACGTTGGATGATGGATTCGCCATCAACATTATGCCAAAGAAGATTTTGCACTAGTACGGGGTTAGTCAAGATGAGCTTGAGCCTTGTGAGATGGTAATCAGGGTTATCATGACTCAAACATGTATGCCATTAGGATCTTCAAGGCGTTAGTGAGGACTAGGCTAGTCAAAGTTATGACAGAATTCATAATCCTCGACATTTTTGTCATATTTGCTGCCTTCTTGGAACGAGCATGGTTTCATATGATTGGTGGAGTTGCTTCCACTTTATGTCAGAAGATCTAATTCAACATGGATGGGGAGATTGTGACCATTCATGCAGCCTCAACAATTGCACCAGCTACTTTAAGTATGAAGGTTGGAGAGATATCCTGCATGGGAGCCTTTCATGTGGCCATGAATGACGAAGTCAACCCAATTGTAGCTGGGATAATGAAGAGACAAGGATACTTGCAAATAACTGGGCTTGGGAGGAAAGGACGTGCCTTTTTTTCAAGATTTCAAAGGCCAGATTTCTATAAGAGGGTTGAGTTATGAGTCTGAAGGGGATGAAAAGGACCTTAAGACCAAGAAGGGGGGATTCATCAAATTCGTCAAAGCCTAAGATACAAAGTATGTGGGAACTGCTGAACAATGGGTTTTCAAAGGAATTTTAAATCCCGAGTTTGAAATTTTTTAGGATATCCTTCAAGCAGGAATCTATAAGGGGAATGTTTTGGTTGAGGAAATAGAGAAGATGACCATAAAAAAGGAGAAGCCTTAAGATCAAGCACCGCCAATGGACCCGTCTATCAACCTTGCCGCCTTCATCGAAGAGGGAATCAAAGATGTATTTTATAAGTATGTATTTGTGCCCAGTCTCTTTCAAGAAGAGGACATTTTTTATGTTTCTAAATTTAAAGCAATGAAGAATTAGTTTGCTTACTTGTGTGATGTCCTTCCTAATGGCATTGCACATCATAATTTGCATTTCACTAGCATACTTGACATCCTTACCACTCAAACTCATGACATTAATCTCCGTACAATAGAAAAACCTGGGAACATTGCATCTAATACAACTTTTGAAGAGAGACAGAGAATTGAAAGATTACTAAAGAAACATGAAAAAGTCTTCGTTTGGTCCTTTGATGACATGCTAAGAATTGGAAAAGCATAGCTGAGCATACAATTCCAACCTATCTGCACATGAAGTCAATCGAGTAGAAGTTGAGAAGTTTGAGACAGGAATAGGCTTAGAAAATCAAGCAAGAAGTTTCCAAGCAAATTAAAGCCAAGTTTTTAGAAATTATGAAATATCCATAATAGTTAGCCAATATCATGTCAGTGTTGAAGATTACCGAGACTTGAACAAGGCCTCACCAAAGGATGATTTTTCTTTGCCACAAATTAATGTGTTAGTAGATAGTGTTACCACCAATGTGATGTTTTCCTTCGTATATGGGTTTTCTGGTTACAACCAGATAATGATGGCCAATGAAGATAAGATGAAGACGACCTTCATTATGGAATGGGGTACCTACTGTTACAAGGTGATGCCCTTCAGATTGAAGAATACAAGGCAACTTACCAATGAATGTCGATGACACTGGTTCATGACATGATGCACAAGGAGATGAAAGTCTGTGTGGATGACATGATGGTAAAATTTGAGACTTGAGAAGGTCGCTTTGAAGCTTTAGACAGATTCCTAAAAATGGTGAGGAAATACAAGTTGCAGCTAAATCTGAAGAAGTGTGTCTTTGGAGTCACCTCACAGAAGTTGTTGGGGTTTGTAGTTGGCAAGAAAGGGATAGCAGTAGATCCAGACAAGGTCAAGGTGATTATAAAGATACCATCACCCAAGATCAAAAAGGAAGTTTGAGGGTTTCTTGGGAAGATCTAATACATCAACGGTTCATTGCCAAATCAACAAAAGTCCGGGCACCAATCTTCAGACCTCTAAAAAAGAATCAGCCAGTGGAGTGGAATGACCAGTGCCAAGAGGCATCTAAGAAGATCAAGAAGTACTTACAGAATATGCTAGTTTTAAAAATGCCAAAACCTAGCAAGAATTTGATTCTCTTCTTGGGTCTTGAGGAGGAGGCCATCGGTGCTATGCTGGTACAAGAAGTTAAGAATGGCATAGAACATGTCATCTATTATCTTAGCAAGAAGTTGCTATCGTGCAAGATGAAGTATAGCTACATAGAGAAAACATGCTTAGCCATGGTTTGGCTCTCAAAGAAGTTGAGCATTATTTGCAGTCTTATAAGATTAAGGCTATCTCAAACCAGGATACGATTAAGTATCTTTACAAAGCACCATCATTGGTGGGGAAGCTAGCAAGATGGCTAGTCCAATTATCAGAGTTCAACATTGAGTATGTCACTAAGAAAGTGGTCAGAGGAAGAGTAGTAGCAGAGTTTTTAGCCATGAATCCAATCGATGATGATGAGCCGTAGGGGTTAGAATTCCTAGATGAACATCTGGGGGTAATCTTACTAATGGGATGGAGGATCTTCCTTGACAGAGTTATCAATCACAATGGTGCTAGAATAGGAGTTATTCTAGTATCATTAACTAAAGAAGTCATTCTATTTGCTAAGAAGTTGGAGTTCAAAGTCGCCAATAACATGGCTAGTATAAGGCTTCTGCCTTTGGGTTGGAAGCCGTGATTGCAATGGGCATTGATGAAATAAAAGTGTTGGGAGATTCAAAACTAGTCATCTCTCAAGCCAATAAAGATTGGGAACTACAGGAGGGAAGGTTGAAACTATACCTTGAGCACATAAGAAGATTGGTTAGAAGGCTCAAGCAGTGTACCTTCACCCATCTCCCCTTAAATGAGAATTAGATGGTTGACGCTTTAGCCTTTTTGGCATCAGTTTGGAAGTACCCAAGAGTTGTTGGTGAGACCAATAGTGATATCACTATCATGGGATCCTTGTTACACAAAACCCCATGTAATAGAGCCCGAAGTGGATGAGAAGCCATAGGTGAGATAAGGTCGTCAACTTCTAATGGGCATCAATATGTGGTAGTGGCAATTGACTACTTTACCAAAGTAGATGGCCAACTTCATTGAAAATAATATCATATGCAGATTTGGAGTATCACATCACGTCGTGACCGACAATAGGGTTCATTTCCAAGCTAAGACTTAAGCCTTGCTTGAGAATTATAGGATTGAACATCATAATTCGTCTCCATATCGGCCATACGTGAATGGAGCAGTAGAAGCGGCCAATAAAAACATCAAGAACACGTTGGCCAAGATGGTGTAGACATACAAAGATTGGCCAGAGAAGTTGTTGTTTATGCTATGGGGTTATAGAACAACACCCAGAAGCTTGACGGGCATGATGCCCTTCTCATTGGTGTATGGTTCAAAAGCAGTTCTACAAATTGAGATAGAATTGAAATCAGCGAGAGTTCTGATGGAAGCAACAATTCCTGAATGGGAGTGGATTGATTATAGAATGAAGGCCAGATATCATATGCAACTATACTAGAAATGGGTTGCTCAAGCCTTTAACAATAGAATAAAGGCATGAAAATTCAAGGAAGGGGAATTACTCCTTAAACAAGCAAGGCCAATTGTGTTTGATCCAAGAGAGAAGTTCAAGCCCAATTAGGAAGGCCCATTCATTGTGATGAAGTCATGTCCGGCAAAGCCGTCATCCTATCAAACATGGAAGGAAACAATTTCCCTGAGGCATCAACATGGACAGGCTGAAGAAGTATTATGTATGAAAAAAAAAAGAAAAAGAAAAAAAGAGTGTGAGAGGAGAAACAATTAATCAGAAAACCAAAAATGGTTGATTAATGATAGGGGTTGTCTAATTGTGCACATGTTGTTCGAAGAACAAATGATTATACTTTTATTAATGAAATGAAATTGTTTAGAAACAAATATGCCTTTGAAATGCCTTATTATTTTGCACAATAATAAAAGGAAAACATCTAACATTTAAGTTGATGAATGAATCTAACAATGTCGTCTCTGCCTCTTTAATGGACTACAAATAGGCTCACCATATCGCTTACAACACCATCTAGCTTGTATGGTAGGATTAGGAATGGAAGCCTAAAGGGCCACCCAATCCTTGTACCGATCATCTATTTAGAAATCAGGATATTGGAATAAATTCCTCTCGATGGTACGTTGTGGCCAAGAATCCTTCACACACTCTAAGATAACGAGCGAACAATCTACCAGGACCAAATACAATCGTGAATCCATGATCATTTGCTTACGTCTGTATTATCAACCCAGTCTAGCAGGATCATAAAAAGAATTGCGGTGAAACATGCTAACGGTACGTAGGCAATATAGGTCCTGATTATCACATGCTTCAACCAGCACCATGGACAATGCCAACAAATCTAAGTATCAGGAATGACTCGAAGCCAATCGATCAAAGAATAACGTCTCTCAAGTCTCCTCGTATCAAGTCAAGGGAGATAATGGAAAATATTTTCCTCAAGTGGTGCTAGAATGGACAGCCTCTCTTGTAACCAAATCTGAAGAGAGAGAAACAAAAGAAAAGAAAAAATAGGAAAAGACTGCTAACTTGAAAACTTGAAAAGGCGGCTTAGGCAAAAATTAAGACAAACCTACTAAGCTGAAAACCTAAAAGGGCAGCATAGGCAAAATTTAGGGCATGAAAGAGAAAAAGTTCGCTACTTGAAAGCCTGGAAAGAGCAGCTCAGACAAAAGTTAGGGCAAACTCTCTAAGTCCAAAAACCTAAAAAGGGCAGCCTAGGCAAAAATTAGAGCACTAAAAAAAAAAAAAAAGAAATGGTGATGAATGCTCAGTAAGTCAAAAACCCAAAAAGGGCGGCTTAGGCAAAAATTAGAGCATAAAAAGAAAAAAAAATATGACGATGAAAGAACCCTTTTTTTTGAAAAAATTACTATTCACATAAAAAGAAAAAAGATAGTACAATATACGAGGGGCATACCCCAAGAAGAGTATTTAGTAGTCACAAGTCCAAAAGGAAATAACAAAGCCCAAAAGCTTCAAACAAATAAACAGAATATAAAGCCAAAGGCCCCAGACAAAACGAATACGCATAGGCGCAAAACCAACTACAACATAGCCAAGATCACCCAAACAATAAAAACAAAAGGGCGCATTAGCCCAATCTAGCAAAATAAAGTCCAAGAAAACAAACTAATGATGAAGACCCTATATGGCATGAAGTTGAGGAGTGATCACATACTTGACCTCCAAGGTTAGAAGTCGAGAGCGATCCAAGGTAAAATTCTCATCCATCACTTGACGACAAGTCTGATGACGCTGCTGATACACACGATCATTCCTCTCATACCATAGAAAATAAACTGTGGTATAAAAGACCAAACGTGCAAGGATATACTCAAAATTCTTTCTACCCTGAAGATGAAGAGAAGCCCAATGAAGTAGAGTGAGCCAATCAGAAGATGGCCAAACAATAAGAGTCTTAGCTATAATCTTCTCCCATACAGAAGATGAGAAAGGACATCTAAAGAAAAGATGCTCATGAGTCTCATTTGCTGAGGCACAGAGAACACAACCCGAAGAGGATAACATGCCATGACACTGTAATCGATCCATAGTACGAAGACGACCCAAGGAGGCAAGCCAAAGAATAAAAGAGTGTCTTGGAACATGGCCAGGGAACCAAAGAAGATGATGAAATGAATTCATGGCTCGTCTACTCCGTAAAAACTCCCATGTTGAGGCAATGGAGAAAACTCCAGAGGTGTGGCCCTTCCAAACAATACGATCAGGAGTCCCCATCATAGGCCGGAAGTTGATAGAGTCCCAAATTCGTCCAAGGGTCGATCCACCATCAGGAAAAGTCCAATCCCCATCCTGAATAATAGCGGAGACCTTGGCATCTGAGGGAAGACCTATAGATGAAAGATTCCTAAAAGAAAACAAATCACAAAGACGCCCCTGTGGCAACCAGTAATCCTGCCAAAGTGAGGTGTCACGACCATCTCCAATAAAAGAGACAAATTTACCCCTACACCAATCTCGACTGTGCAAAATGTTCCTCCAATACCAGGAGGCTCTAGAAGTAACTCGAACCTGCCAAAACGAGCGGCCCCGAAGGAGTATTTTATGAACCCAAGAAGACCATGTGGAGGACTTATTAGAAAGAAGTCTCCAAACATGCTTTAGAATAGCGGCTTGATTCCATTCCTTCACTCGCTTAATTCCCAATCCTCCTTCCTTTAACGGATAGCAAACTGAATCCCAAGCTACTTTGTCCCCAGAACGAGACAAAGAGGTCCCTTTCCATAGGAAAGCAGCCAGAATACCCTCAATCTTCAGCACCACAGTTGCCAGCAATATGAATATTGACGACCAATAGACCTGTATGGAAAAAAGTACCGACTTGATTAACTGAAGACGGCCAGCATAAGTCAACATAGTAGATGTCCATAACCTGACCCTCGATGGAATTCGTTCTATCAATGGAGTACAATCTGAAGGGCGCAATCTGGTACTAATCAGAGGCACTCCCAAATATCTAACTGGCAGACTCCCCACCTGAAAACCCGAGATGGCCTGCAACACAGTTCGGTCCTCCTCATTGACTCCATAAAAGAATACATGACTCTTGGTAGAATTTGTCACTAAACCAGAGAGCTCTGCAAACTCCTGCAAAGCATTATGAACCACACTAACAGAGCCCGCATCTGCCCTACAAAAAACCATCAGATCATCTGCAAAACAAAGATGAGTGAGAGAGACCTGTTGACATCTCCAATGATATCGAAAACTAGGCCTATGAGAAGCCTCCCGAAGAATACCATTCAAACCCTCCATTGCCAACACAAAAAGGTATAGTGACAACGGATCACCCTGTTGAACTCTGGAGGTGGGAAAAAACCATGAAACTCTCCATTTAAAGCAATAGAGAAATGTGCAGAAGACATGCACGTCGCGATCCATCGAACCATACACTCTGGAATACCGATCATCCTTAACCCCAAAAGAATGAAATCCCAACTAACAGTATCAAAAGCTTTGCGAATATCCACCTTTAAAGCGCACCGGGGAGGCGAGCACCCAAGATGGTAATTATGCATGAGCTCTTGAGTCAATAGGATGGCATCAGAGATCCTCCGACCTGGGACAAAAGTAGATTGTGAACTCCCAATTACATCAGGTAAAACTGGTTTAAACCTATTCACAATCACTTTGGAGATGCACTTGTAGAGTACATTACAACAAGAGATTGTTGAAAGTCACTCATAGTCCTCGGAGTCTCAACCTTGGGGACCAAGGCAACCCTAGTTGCATTAACACACTTCGGCATCCGACAAGTCGCAAAGAAGTAGCGCACAACAGCCTTAAACTCGACACTAATAATGTCCCAAGCCCTCTTAAAGAACAGAGAGGTCTACCTATCTGGCCTTGGAGCTTTATCATCGGGAATCAAGAATAAAGCTTACTTGATCTCATCATCAGTAATAGGGCATACCAAAGAAGGCAGCATCTTCTCAGAAACTCTTCCAAAGAAAAACCGAGAAGCATGTACAATAGAAGGTCGAGAAGGAGCTGTAAGCAATTTCTGAAAATACCTTACAGCCAGATGACCTAAGTCACCTTGATCTGTAATGATAGTACCATCCTCATCCTCAAGCTGATGAATCCGATTCCTGACCTATCTATGGATCAAAGACTTGTGAAAGAACTTGGTATTCTGATCCCCTAAAGAGAGCCATTAGATCATTGACCGTTGTCGTAAGAAAGCCTCCTCGTCCCTGCACAACTGAGAATACTGTTTAGCAAAATCCCTTTCAGCCAAAATACAATCTGGGGAATAAGGGCTCTCATCTAGAGCAGCCTGAGCTGCGGCCCACTGAGCCCTGGCCTCAATGACCCTACCAGAGATGTGACTAGAAGCCTTGGCATGCAAAGTCTTAAACTCATGTTTCAACAAACCCAATTTCTGTGTGACTCGAAACATAGGATCCCCATCTATAGGCATAGACCATACTCTCTGAACAATCTCCAAGAAATCCTCTCGGTCAGCCCAAAAGTTAAAAAATTTAAAGGGATTGGAGGTCTGCCTACGTTGATCTCCAAACTTGATGACCAAAGTACTGTGATCAGAAGCATCTCATGGAAGAACTTCAGA
The DNA here is from genome assembly GCA_013180625.2 of Boswellia sacra. Lineage (NCBI taxonomy): Eukaryota > Viridiplantae > Streptophyta > Magnoliopsida > Sapindales > Burseraceae > Boswellia > Boswellia sacra. The sequence continues at coordinate 20,549 of SNVD02005270.1, forward strand.
AGTTGTGTTTGGCCAAGTCAAGAACCATAAAGCACTACCAAAACTCCAATCAAGAGTTCTAAGAATAGTACCGTCTCCCTGCTGCCCATTATGCCAAGTATACCGAAGCCCAAAAGATGGTACCCTGATCAACGCTGCATCATGAACACACTGTCCAAAATCATCCATGTAACTGCGCCAGGCCTGATCCCCACCAACTCTATCCGAAGAGCATAAAATCGCATTGAAATCACCCAATGCCAACCAAGGTAAAACCAAAAACCATGGACTGAGCTCTGATAAAGTCCCACAGCTGTCGACGAACACCCGGATCATTAGAACCATGAACAAAAATCAGACCAAAAGAAACCCCATCCAACAATCTGGTAGCTTGATAAACGATCCACTGTGGAGAAAGCTGTAGACCACTCAAACTGTACAAAGTAGGATCCTCTAAGTTAAAAGCTTCAAAAGGCAACTTAGGCAAAATTTGAGGTTAAAAGAAAGATACCTAGGGAAGCAGAAGACTCCTACTGAACCTTTGACTCGAATCAATCCTGACTTGATCTAGTCCGATCAATGTCTTAGCTAGAATTAAAGGAACAGCTGTGAAATTGGGCCCATCTGAGGAATGGTGGTCACAAGATGCGGATCTCTGAGACTGTCTGGTTAAACTAGTAAAAACTGCACAAGAAGGCAAAATTGAAGAAGGTGAAGCCAACTAAACGAGGTTGTATCCATCATTTCAAGCGAAGGCATGATGGAACATAATGTCACTCTATCACCTCTAATGTGAATATTCGTGGCAAAAATCAAAAAGTCAAAGAAATGAGCAAGATCAGATGTCGATGGTGTCTATATAGTAGGCAAAATGATGCTCACAGAGCTAGAGGAATGACAATCGAGTATGACAGAGAATTTCTCATACAAGGGTGTGAACGGGGCTTTCATCCCACCAGAGTGTTCGCAACCACGACACTATGTCGAAGCCTTTTTTGAGACTTAAGGAAATACAAACGAGCCATGGACACGTCTGAAGAGAAGAGTCGCCACCCAATTTTTCAATTGGGAATGAATAGGGGTAATTCGATCCCTCGTTTCGGGACCTAAATTATCATCATCCCTTTAGAGACGGGTT
>SNVD02005271.1:0-22145 GCA_013180625.2 Boswellia sacra
TGTCAAACCCCACCGAAAGCATATCTAATTTTTCAAATCTCGGGGCGATAAATCTGCATCGAGCAACCCCCACCGAAATTATGTCCCCATGTGTCAAATTTGAGAGTTTTACTTGTGTATATATCCATGCTGCATATTTTGAAATGTCATTTCATAACCTGTCTTGCACTTGAATCACATAATACTAACGTGCATCATTGTCTTACACAAGTTTAGAGCACTTGTAGAAATGGAAAAAACACCAATTTCAGATTCAGCGATTCCAAAATATATGCATATTTTGTGGATCGCAATTTGGTAAATATGGAGAGTTTACAACAGCAGCTCTTGATCTTGGTAGGACATTAGCTGCGAGAGGTATTCATTTGATTTATGGAGGGGGTAGTCTTGGGTTAATGGGGTGTGTGTCGACAGCTACATCCTTGGAAGGAAGTAAAGTTCTCGGCATTATCCCTAAACCATTAGCTGTGCGAGATATCATAGGCAACACAATGGGGGAAAAGTTACAGGTCTCTAGCATGCATGAGCGTATTGCACATATGGTCATTAAATCTGATGCATTTATAGCTTTGCCCGGTGGTTATGGTACATTAGAGGAGATATTTCAAATCACCTCTTGGGCACAGCTAAACATCCATCGGAACCCCATTGGTTTGTTAAATGTCAATAATTTTTTTGATGGTTTGTTGTCTTTTCTTGATCAAGCAGTAGAAAAAAACTTCATCTCACAGTCGGCGAGGCAAATCCTGGTTACAGCTTCAACTGCAGGGGAGTTAATCGACAAATTACAAGCATTCGTCTATTCGCCTGATCTAACAATAGCTCGGATAGATTGGTTTGGAGAAGGCAATAAGAGGCGTAAACTGGATTTAACGCTCCATCTGTAATCTCTATCTGCTGGTTTACTTTGTTTTTGTTTGCTTTCTTTTTATTGTGTTTATTTGAGAGTTTTCATGTTATTTCTTTTGAGCTTTTTCAGGTTATTTCTTTCGTCCCAGGTAATATTTTCTAATCTCGGTTTTTAGAGTGGTGGCTTAAAAAAGTTCAATTTCTCTTGAAACGCATTCTGGATCTCTTCAATCCATAATGGCTGAATAAGGAGGCTAACTTCTAAACTTTTTAGACCCATTCTAAATAACTTGTTTGTGTTTGTTGACTTGTTGGACTTTGTTATTTTATGAGTAAGTTTAGTTTTACGTAATTTAGAGTTGTTATGTGTTTTCATCTTTATCAGTTTTGATTTAAAAAAAATTGTGGAAAAACCTGAGAATGGCAGAATATGGGGTTTCTTTAACCCTTGAAACGCATTCTCTCTAAATAAATCTGTAGTTTGTTTATTTCATGTTATTTGAAGTTTCTTGTTTCTTGTTTTGTTCTTTCATAATAAAGGTATATAGGCTGGAAACCTTAAGTCTGCGGGCTACTGTTCCTAAGGATTGTTGAAATATACAATCTTGACTCAGGTGTAACAACGCCACGTACCTCTTTTCTTGCATTTTGTGGGTCGATATAAGATAATGATTGAATTAAGAATAACTCTTGGAAAATGATAAATAATGCATGGATCTGTGTGCTTGAAATGTTTATTGGTTTTCGCTTTGTCTTTGATTCCTTGTACAACATTGAGCACTGAGCTATTATCACTGAGTTATTTGTTTACTTAGAGAAGGTTTATGTAATTTAAATGTTTCTTCAGATTTCAATGAATTCTAGAACTTGTTTGATGGTCACTCGAGGCGAAATCCTAGACTGTGCAACATTAGGGAAATGATTTAGGCCATCTTTGGACCGTTTGAGCCTTAACAGCCACCCTTGACTGAAATTGATCCCTAGTTACCCCTTTGAGCCTTTGCAAGTCTTTTTCCTTGTTAACTCACTAAAAGATTTCCTAACCTCAAATGAATTTTTTTCCGAATAGTTTATCCCTTCCCTATGAGCATATAGATCATTCACGATCACATTTTGAGCTATGTTTGGGTTTTGGGAAGTTAGAGGAGGTTGGGTTGTGTCATGAGCAATGCAAGTGAGTTCTATTGTGTTTGTAAAAAAAAAAAAAAGAAAAAAAAGAAAACAAACAATCTGTACTTATCGTCCACGTACTTACACATTGGGGACAATGTGTTGTTTAAGTGTGAGGGAGGGGAAGTGTAATAAAAAAAAGAAAAAAAAGAAGAAAAAGAGATCCATACCCTTGAGTGTTCTTAAAAAGAATGAAACAACAAAGTGTGGGGATGTAGTTTTCTTTTGCTTTCTACAAAAAAAAGAAGATTGAGTGTTCTAAATAAGTTTGGGGGAGTAACCTGGTGATTTGAAATAAAGTTGTGTTATAGGATTGAGCTCTACATAGTCTTGAATGATTTATGTGTTTGTGGGTGATTTGAGCCAAATTATTATCCTTTATCATACCTTCACCCAAGCCAAACATTACAAGCTTAATAAAGCCATACTTGATCCTTAGTGTTGTGCTTGTCTACATAAGTGGAGAGTGACTTGAAAAGCAAGCCTATGAAATTCATTTATACGCACATCTTCACTATTAAATATGATTCATTTTTATGCAAAAACTCATCCGGGTTACAAATGATTAGGTGAGAATGGCTCTACACACACACACACTTGAGGAATTGAAGTAGAGCGAAACTAATCTTTGCAATGAGATTTTTGATCAAGTGCATTATTTTGAAGTTTTCCTTGGGTTATAATTAAGTACAATATTTGAGGCTTATTTGCAAGTTAAAACATGTGTGTTTTAATTTTTTCTTTGTTTCTGTTTAGATTTAGTTTCGTTTTCATATCGTTGTAGTTGCTCGAGGACTAGCAAAGTCTAAGTGTGGGAGAATTTGATAGGTGTCTATTTATGTATTACTTTCATATCAATTCGTCCATGTTTCTTTGCTATATTCCTTGGTATTTTTATGTTTTTGTGTGGTTTTGATGTTTGTAGGAGTTTTGGAGCAACTTGCACAAAAATGGAGTAAAACCCTTCATTTTCACCTCTGCTAGTCAACCAATTTCTCGGAGTTGATTGTATCGATATACAATTAACCGGATAACATGCTATATACCATTGAAAAGCTCTCGAAGTCTATTTTCTGGAGAAATTTACGGTTCACGAATTTATGCAGTGTACCAAAAGTTATGATAAAAATGGTATGAGAAGTGTATATTTGTAATTCCACATATCACTGTAGCATGTTATTAAATACGGGGCACTGTAGCAAGTTACTGTAGCAGAGTATATAAACATATTTTAGGGTTTTATTTTCATAACTTGAAGAGGGGGAAATGACTTGGAGGCTGCTGCTCTGGAATTCTCTCTTTTTTTGGAGTTCTTGAAGGAGAAAGAAAGCTTGGAAAGAGGAAGAACTACAAATCTAAGGAGATTTGCAAATGATTTGCTAGGTTTCTTCCTTTCCCTTTCATTTTCTGGAATGTTTTTGTATTGTATTGTATTGATTACGTTTTTGAACATGTGTAACTGAATCTGAATTGGTTGAGGGTGATTTCAAAGCCTTTGATATGGTTTTTTTGAGTTGATTGTGTAAGAAATTGTTATCCAATTCTCTAATTGAAGTTGTTTGCATTTTCCCATATCTAATGCTTATGATTGCTTGCTAATTGTATTTGGGGTGGCCAACTGAATATAATCTGGTTGTTGTCTATGCTAGATTATAAATCTTGATCCGTAATTGTCATGAATTTCGAATCATTAGTAGCAAAATTGTGATTAGAGATTGCAATTGGAAAATACAACCTAGGTTAAATAATCTGAACCTGTGTGATTATTGCTTAGATCAACCTATCTTTTTTATCGTAATGCTTCCATTGAATTAAACTCAGAGAGCTTGTTCTAGGTTGTTTAATGGATAGAGATTAAATAAAGAGCTTGTTTTATTTAACAACAAAGTAAGGAAAGATTGGGGTAACAGAGCTTGTTGTTATCTACGGTTGATAACTTCAATGCTGTAATTGGATGACAATTCTACGATTAATTCGCAAATCCATATCTTGTGGTAGAGAATGATCCCTTAACCAGATTTCTCTCATTGATCTTTCATTCAAATTAACTTCTGTTTTGTTATTCTTAATTTGCATTCTTATTTCATTTAGTTAATCATTCAACAAAACCCCCCCTGTTTAGTTTATCGTTGCTGGAAAATAACAAATTCAATTAGAATCAATCCTCGTGGGAACGATATCTATTTATCACTTTATTACTTGTGCGACTAGTATACTTGCTGGTTTTGAACGCATTATATAGCCTCTCCTAGCTCACAAAGGTCAGCCAAATGTGGCAAGGTTGGATTGCTTTTAACTTCTTCTTTGATAGGCTCTAACCATTGAGGCACTGGAGAGGAAATTGCTGCAACCACGCCATTTTCATTTCTCCTTGAAAGAGCATCAGCAACCAGATTTTCTTTCCCTTTTTTATACTCTACAGTGAAGTCATACCCCATTAATTTTGCTAGTCATTTTTCTTGGGCTGTTGTGGTTATCTTTTGGTCCTAAAGATGCTTCAAACTCCTCTGGTCAATCCTCACAATAAATTTTCTTCCAAGTAGATATGGCCTCCATTTTTGTATAGCAAGCACTGAAGCTAAGATCTCTTTTTCGTATGTAGAAAGAAACAGATTTTTCTCTTACACTAGGATTTTGATTGGTTTTTAGGTGACCTTACAACACCTACTGTTTGTGGTGCTACTCTACATTCTCTAAGCTTGTTGAAATTCTAAATTCTATTGAGGGTCTCGACATGGTTTCATGCTTGAAGGCTTCGGTGTTGTTCCGTACTCTCCAAAGTTTCGTGTGTTTCACACCTTTTGAAAAATCTCTAGTGCGATTCCGCACTCACTAAAAAATCCTTCACATGATTCCACGTGCTAAGGTTTTGGTGCAGTTTCACAATCTCTGAGAGTCTTCGATGTGATTCCATACTTTCTGAAGACACCTATATGCGACTCCATGTGTCAAGATTTTGGTGCAATTTCGCACTCTTTGAAAGTCTCGGTGTGATTTCACAATCTTTGATGACATCTTCACGCAATTCCATATGTCAAGATTTTGGTGCAATTTCGCATTCTTTGAAAATCTTCGGTGTGATTCCACACTCTCCGAGATACCTTCATGCGATTTCACGTGCTAGGATTTTGGTATAGTTTCGCACTCTCTAAAAGTCTTCGTTGTGATTCCACACTCTCTAAAGACACCTTCACGTGATTCCATGTGCGAAGATTTTGGTGCAATTTCGCACTCCTTAAAAGTCTCTGATGTGATTTCACACTCTTTGAATACACCTTCACGTGATTCCACGTGCTAAGATTTTAGTGCAGTTTTGCACTTTCTAAAAGTTTGATTAGCACTTCATGGGCATTTCATCCTCGTGAGGGATTTTGTTGTAATTTTGGTACTTCATGGGGAATTTTGAATGTGATTGTACATTTTAGAATTTTATGGTGTGATTATGTGTCCACTGGGGATTTTAGGTGTGATTCTATACTCTGAAGGTTCTGCATAGACTTTCTATGTTTTCTGGAAAGTTTGGTTGTAGTTCTGCAGCTTTTGGGTATAGTTGTGCAGGCATAAGGCATTCTAGATGTGGTCATATTCACTAGGGATTAAAGACATGGATTCCTAGGTTCTAGACGCAGGTCAAAGTGGTGTTTTATATTGATTCTATGTTTTCAGGTGATTCAGTTGTATTTTTGTCCATAAGAGGTATGGATGTGATTATGTAATTCTTAGGGGTGTCCCAACACAATTCTGCATTCTCTGGAGGGCCTCATATAATTTTGCAATCTTGAGGGGTCTTGGTACAATTCTATAATCTTGAGGGCATCCCAAGTAATTCTGTAGCTATGAGGGGTTCTGGATGTAATTCTATTATCCTAGGGGTCATGATGCAATCCTACAATTTTGAGGGGTCCGTGCAAGATTCTACAATATCACATTAGATATTTCTACAAGTCTTCCTAGCATGATTTTAATCATGTGCTTTTAAGCATGATTCTAATCGTGTGCTCCTAAGCATTCGCAAAGAAAATATTCCTAAACATGTTTTTAATAAAGAAGGGAAAGCAAACTTACCTTGACACGCTTATCTATCTCGCAAAACAACCCAGGGTTAGAACAATTCATAATAACCCTAAACATGCTCATAAGCATCAAAATAAATCCTAAACATGCTTATTCTAAGCATAAATAAACCTAAACATGCCTAATTCTAAGCAAAATAATAATAATAATAATAATAATAATAATAAAGAAGAAAAATAGAGGGAGAAGAGAGAACTACTCTCAGGATGTACCCTTTATGGGTTTAGAGCAATATAAAATGTCTGAAAACTTTAAACTAAAAAAGACTCAATGAATTCTCAAGTGTGTTTTCAAGAGGGAGACGAGATGGATTTTTATGTGTCTTGGAAAGTGAGGAGGAAGGGGGTTTATATAGTTGAGGGTTGGAATTGAAAAAGGAAGCAAAATCTAAAAAAGGAAAGATTTTTTTTTAAATTTATCAAAAATAAAAAAGGGACAGCCAATCGGTTGTTAGGACCGGTACTCTAAGAACTAGCCGGCTGTCTCATAGCCGTCGGCCAGTTGTGGCCCATCGACAATTTTGTATTTTTTTAATGTAGTCCCTTCTAACCTTTAGCTGCTCGATCGCGCGTAACTCTTTGAGTTCAACTATGATTTGTGATTTGTAAAACTATATGAGAACTAGACATCCGTAGCTTCGCAACGGCAAGTGACTCATCATCATATTCTTTCTGGATTAATTTCACTGATTTTTTGAAGTCATATGTCAATTTTCGAGACTCTTGGTCAGTTTCTTCTCACCTTTCTTCCATTTGCTTCTAGGAGCATTTCGATCATTTTTATTGGTCAACATTCATCTTCGCTTCATTACCAAGTCTAAATAATCTAATGTCTACAATGGTCTTAAAAGAAATTCCCCAAGACAATACTAAACTCTTCATACAAGGGGCAAAGAATTGCCCATTCATCTTGAGAAGTGAAAAGAAGCAAGGGGGCAAAGAATTGCCCATTCATCTAGAGAAAGGAAAAGAAGGAGAGGGCAAAGAATTGCATTATCCATCTTGAAAATCATATCAGATAGAGTTGGCTCAATCATCTCGAAGGAAGCATAAGAAATGGTGCTTGAAATAGGCAGATTGAATATTTTCTACGGGAATTGTTTTGAGCATTTGAAGATTCATTGCATGAGTCTATAATACCAAAAGTTTCCCTCTGCTCATCACTAAGTCATTGTTAGTATCCTGTCATAAGAAGAACAAGCTGGCCTAGAGTTGGTCCACACCCTCAATGATCCCCTAGCCGAAGAGACAAACACATTTAGCATAAGCATAAAGCATTCATACATGAAGCATATTTCTTCTTCCTGCAAGAAGCATAAGCCAAAACAGAGCAAAGTCCAGAAGTGATTGCATTTTGTAGAATCATAATGCAGTATGAAAAACTGGGGTAACAGTAAAGGAAATGGGCTAAACACCTAGAGAAATAGCAATAGTAGCACGATGTGCAAGTCACCTGGATGAGGCAACTAAGTCTCGATAAGACCAAATAGAAGTAGAACGATATGCAAGCCATCTAGATTAGGCAATGCAGTCTCGATGGGACCAAATAGAAGTAGCATGATGTGCAAGTCAATTTCGATGAGACCTAAAAGAAGTAGCATGATGTGCAATTTATCTGGATTAGGTAGTTTAGTCTCGATAAGACCTAATCGAAGCAGTGGGATATGCCAGTCATCTGGATCAGGCAGTTCAGTCTCGATGAGACCCAAATGAAAGTAGCACAATATGTGAGTCAGTCTCGATGATATCCAATGGAAGCAGCATGATGTGCAAATCAGTCTCAATGAGACCCAACCTAAGCAGCATGATGTGTAAGTCACCTAAATCAGGTAATTCAGTCTTGATAAGACCCAAATAAAAGTAGCACAATGTGCGAGTCAGTCTCAATGAGACACAATAGAAATAAAACGATGTGCAAATCAATCTTGATAAGACCCAACTGAAGCAACACCATGTGCAAGTCACCTAGATCAGGCAGTTTAGTCTTGATAAGACCTAATAGAAGTAGCACGATGTCCAAGTTAATCTCTATAGACACTGAATTTTTTAGGCTCGATGATGAAATGAAGATGGATGTTGAGCGAAGAAAATGACCAAAATGTCTGTGAGAGTCAAGAAGAAAAGGGTAAGAATAAGTTGGTGAAGGGCCTCAAAAACTGTTGCAAAGCTGATGATGAGTCATATACCATTGCGAAGCTACAGATGTCTAGTTTTTGTAGAAATTTATAGATTGCAGATCAAAGTTGAATTTAAGAAGTTACACATGATCAAAGGAACAAAGGTCTAAAGGGACTGCATTGAAGGGAGATCGAAAAAATCAGATGGCCGGCCATTATACAGCAGCCTGGCCATCTAACAGCTGCACGGCTATTAGCCAATGGCTGACCATTCATCAGATGGCCGCCCGGTTGTCTAAGGATGGATGCCCAACCCTTGTTGGGTTACTTGGAAGTTAGCTTGAAAAACTTCATAAGTTAGCTTGAAAAACTTCCTTTTTCATCTGCACCCCTCTCCTATATAAACCCACCTCCTCTCACTTTGTAAGATACACCGATTGTTGAATAAAATCTCTCTCTCTCTCTCTCTTAAAGGCATGCCAGATAATTTGAGAAGTCTTTTCCAGTGTAAGTTTTTTTTAGGCATTTTATTGCTCTAAACCTAGAAAGGGTACGTCTTGATAGCAAAATTCTCTCCTTCCTCCTATTCTCTTTTATGTTTCTTTCTTAGAAGAAGCATGTTTAGGATCTTATTTTATTCTTAGGAGTATGTGTAGGGTTGTTATGAATTATGCTAAACCAATTTGTTTTGCTAGGTGGAAATGCTTGTCAAGGTAAGTAATCTTTCCTTTCCTTATTTAGAAACATGCTTAAGAATTTATTTTCTTTGCAAATCCTTAGAATCATGACTAGAAGAACATGTCTAGAATCATACTTAAAAGCACATGATTAGAATCATGATAGAAAAACTTATTTGCTTCAATGAATGTTAAGAAATAGTATAGATTAGGTAAGAATTACCGTTTTATCCTTCAATGCCATGATTGATTTTAGATGTTTGAATTAGGCTAGAATATGTCATGAATGCCATGTTTTAGGTTAGAATAAGCCATAAGAATCATGTTTTAGGCTAGAAATGCAATGATGATACATAAAATGAATAATGCTAGAATAAGCAATGGGTAGAATCGCCATGATAGAATTTATCAAAATCTAGGCTAGAATGCAATGATATTAGATTATAGCTTTGTATGATTTATGCATGTATGAATGTTTGTATATTGAGAAGTGTAATTGTATGATGCCATGAAGTGATGGTAGACTCACATTGATGGTGAGGGACCATGACTTAGAATAAAATGCAATGTACGAATATATGGAATATCTTACTATTTTATTACAAATGATGTAATCCTCTTCCCATCCCCCTGTGTTTGAAAGGAATTGTAATCCATTCTCCTTCCTCTTTCTTTGTATGAATATACAATTGTTTTGATTGAACAATCACTTAACATGCTTAATGAAGATAAAAATGAGAATAGGTGCATAAAATGAACCATTTAAGTAGACTAAGTAACAACACGAGATATTCTTATTTGGTATTTCCCAAGTGGAGGCCGGATTTACATCCGGACGGATCGAAAGACTCGTACCTAACTTCTTGAATCCATCTCTAAAGGGATGAGGGTAGTTTAGGTCCCGAAGCGAGGGATCGGATTGCCCCAATTCATTCTCAATTGAATAATTGAGTGGCGACTCCTTTCTCCAGATGTGTCTAAGGCTCGTTTGTGTTCCTTTAAGTCTCAAAAGAGGCTTTGACACATTGTTGTGGTCGCAAATCCTCTAGCAGGATGAAAGCCCTATTCACAATCTCGATAAGACCTAGTTGAAATAGCATGATGTGCAAATCACCTGGATTAGGCAATTCAGTCTCAATAAGACTCGATAGAAGCAACACGATGTGCAAGTTGCTTGGATCAGGCTCCTCAGTCAACACGATGTGCAAGCTGCTTGGATCAGGGTCTTTAGTTAGCATGATGTGCAAGCTGCCTAAATCAGACTCCTCAATTTTGCACCAAGTGCAAGCTGCCAAGTTCAAGCTCTTCAATTCAGCATGATGTGCAAGCTGTCTGGATTAGGCTTTTCAGTTCAACACGATGTGCAAGCCACTTGGATCAGGCTCCTTAGTTAGCACGATGTGCAACTACCTAAATTAGACTCCTCAGTTTAGTACCATGTGCAAGCTGCCTAGTTTAGGCTCTTTAGTTCAGCACGTGTGCAAACTGCTAGGATTAGGCTTTTTAGTTCAGCGCGATGTGCAAGTTGCCTAGATCAAGCTCCTCAGTCAATATGATGTGCAAATCATCTGGAACAAGCTCTAAATCAGACTCCTCAGCTCAGCACCATGTGCAAGCTGCCTAGTTTAGACTCTTTAGTTCAACATGATATGCAAGCTGCCTGGATTAGGCTTTTCAATTCAGCGTGATGTGCAAGTAGCCTAGATCAGGCGCCTCAGTCAATATGATATGCAAATCGTCTGGATCAAGCTCCTCAATTTATCACGATATGAAAATTGCCTGGATTAGGCTCCCAAGTCAGCATGATATGCACATTGCCTAGATCAGATAGCTCAGTCTCAATGAGACTTCTCTCAAGCAGTGCAATGTGCAAAGGCGGGTCTATCTCAATGAGACCAAACGATCACTTGAATAGTACAATATGCTAAACATATGAATAAAGCTTTTAAGTAGTACAATGTACAACATGCCAGAAGCAGGACAACATTACAAACGAGGATCACCACAAAAATGAGGACTACCATAATTGAAGACAATTGAAGAGGGCCACATTTATGGAGAAAGCTTTGAAATAGTCAATCTTGTAAGAAGTACAAGTACAGTCTAGAATAGACTCAATTCACAAGAATTGTAAATCGCCTAGAACAAGTCAAACTTTCTCAAAAGAACACAATAGTATATATCGCCAAGAGTGGGCAATACAGTCTGGGAATTTGCCTTGAAGAAGACATCTGCCTTAAAGAAAGAATATGTCTTAAAGAAAGACACATCTTTTGAAGAAAGCATCCACCTTAGAGAAAGAATCTCTCTTGAAGAAGGCATCTCCCTTGAATAAGACATCTTCCTAGAAGAAAGCATCCATCTAGAAGAAGCAATCTAACTTAAAGAAGGAAACTGAAGTCTACCTTAAAGGAGGGACCTTGAAAAAGAAATTTGAAGTTCACTTTGAAGAAGGACGTTCAAATTTGAAGTCCAACTTGAAGAAGGGATTTGAAGAAGAACTTAGAAGAAAATTTGAGTCACATGGAATTAGACGACCAACCAACACACGTGGAAAGAATTCTTGCAGAGATAAGAAAGCAAATTGTTAAAGAACAAATCAAATAAGTAAACTTTTAATTGATTTGAAATTATCAAGAGATGTTTGATTTTTTGCCGAAACTTGCAAGAACAATGAAGAAATCCCTAGTGAATCAGAGAGGGCATAGTATAATGAATCAAGAATTTTCCTTAGTGGAGACTAGAACAAATCAAGAATAGAAGTATGAATTCTTAGAAGAAGGGCATGAAACCTAACAAATGCAAAGTCTGAAGAGATCAAAGAAGTATGAAGAATACTCAGCCAAAGGTATGAAGAATGAAAAGGTCCAAAGACCGTGAGGTAGTGCATGATAAATGTTTTCCTAGTGGGCATGCATTAAAAGAAAACCTAGGATATAGGTACACTTAAGAGTGTTTTTAGCTCTTAGAATAGGTAGAAGCTCTAAGAAGAGGTACACCGAAGAGTGTTCAAAACTTTAGGAAGTAGGTACACTTAAATGTGTTTTAAGCCCTTAGAATAGCCATAAGCCTTAAAAAGGGGCACATCGAAGAGTGTTTAAAAACTCTAGGAAGTAAGTGCACTTAAGACTGTTTGAAGCCCTTAGAATAAGCATATTAAAGAGTGATAACAAACCCTAGGAAGTAACTGTACTAAAGAATGTCTTAGGATTATAAGGATACACTTCATGCATTAGAAGAATGCATTTGTTTGCACTGCAAGAGTGCACATCACGCATTGTAAAGATGCACTTCATGCATTACAAGAATGCATTCGTCTGCACTACAAGAGTGCACATTGTGCATCATAAGGATGCATTTTGTGCATTAGAAGATGCACTTATCTGCACTAGAAAAGTGCATATTATGCATCGTAAAGATACATTCCACGCATTATGAGGATGTATTTGTTCGTACTTAAAGAGTGCATTTCATGCATTAGGAGGATGCACATTAGCCCTTAAGTGGACACATCTCTTTTGTAGAGATTGAAGAGGAGAGTAGATGTTGAGAAGTCTAACAAAATGCAGATGAAAGCAAAGATGCCAAGATGAGAAGAGGAAAGACGAAGTAAGAGTACTTTGTTGACCTTTGTGTCTCACAAACTTCTCAAAAGTAAGTGCAAGTTATGGACACTTGATTTTTTAGGCTCGATGATGAAGTGAAGATGAATGTCAAGCAATGAAAATGACCAGCATGCCCTTAAAAGCAAAAGGAAGAAAGATGAGAAGAAACCAACCAAAAGCTTTGAAAACTACCACATAATTTTGAAAAATCATAGAAATTAATCCAGAAGGAATCTATTAATGAGTCATATACTGTTATGAAGTTAACGATGTCTAGTTTTTACATAATTTTACATATCACAACTTGGAGTTGAACTTGAAAAGTTATGTACGATTAAATTACTACATTGAAAAAATATAAAACTAAGGGGTTTGGTGGCCTACAACCGGCCAGGGATTGTAGGACAACCAGCCGGTTATCTCACTACTGGCCGATGGTCCAACCACAGTCGGCCGGCTATCCCTCCTTATTTTTGGAATTTTTCAATTAGATTCTTCCTTTCTAAGTTTTTACTTCCTTTTTCAACTCACACCCTCTCCTATATACGCACCCCCTCTCCATACTTTCACTCACAGATCAAATCCATCTCTTCTCCCTTGTGAAAATACACTTGAAAATTCAAGAAGTCTTTTATAGTTCAATATTTTTTTTTAGGTGTTCTATTGCTATAAACCTGGAAATGACATGTCTTGAGAGCAGTTCTCTCTTCTCCCTTCTCTAATCTTCTTTATTTTTCTTGCATTAGATTGAGCATGTGTAGGTTTATTTATGCTATTTAGATTTTATTTTAATGCTTAGGAGCATGTTTAGGGTTATTATGAATTATTCTAACCTTTGTTTGTTTTACGAGATGGATAAGCGTGTAAGGTAAATCCGCTTTCCCTTCTTTATATAGGATCATGCTAGGAATTTATTTTGTTTGCAAATACTTAGAATCATGCTTAGAAGCACATGTCTAGAATCATACTTGAGAGCACATGATTAGAATCATTCTAGGAAGACTTATGATTATTTCGAAGCATGCTAGGAAATAGCATAGAATAGGCAGAATTGCTTCGATTGATTGAATTGCCATATTGATTGCTTGAATTGGGTTAGCATAGCCATGATTGATATTGACTGATTGAATTAGACTAGAATTGCCATGCTTAGGCTAGAAATGCCATGACACTATAAATTGTTATGAATTATGCTAAAATAGCAATAGGTAGAGTTACCATGATAAAAAATATCAAATCTAGGTAGAAGTGTCATGATTCTAGTTTATGGCTTTGTATTGAATTTTAATTGATTGATTGATTTTAAATAATTACCATGTTTAGAAGTGTAATTGAATAATTGTGATTGTATAATGCCATGAAGCGGTGATAGACTCACATTGATGGTGAGAGACCATCACTTAGAATAATTGAACATGTATAAATGATGCCATGAAAGAGACTTGATAAATGTTGAATAGACTCACATATGTTGGTGAACAATTCTTTATTTATTCAGTCTCAAATTGATTGTTTATAGTTGATATTTGAATATATGATTTATAAATGAATGGATATTTGAAAGAAATTGTAACTCTATTCTCCTCCCTATTTCTTTGTATAAATATACAATTGTTATTGGTTGAATATACCTTATATGTCGTAAAGAAGATAGAATTGGAAATGTGTGCATAAAATAAACTATTTAAGCGGACTATATAATAATGTAAGCTATTTTTATTTGGTATCGCCTAATGGAGGCCGGATTTTGATCTGAACGAGGCGAATGGCTCGTACCTAACTTCTCGAACCTATCTTTGAAGGTATAAGGGTAGTTTAGGTCCTGAAACGAGGGATCAAATTGCCCCTATTCATTCTCAATTGAATAACTGGGTGGCGACTCCATTTTCTAAACGCTTCCATGACTTATTTGTGTTCCCTTAGGTCTCAAAAGAGATTTCAACAGAGTGTCGTGATCGCAAACACTCTGGTGGGATGAAAGCCTCGTTCACAAACACCATTTGCCTACAAATGGTAATGGGATGATTTATGATGCTCAATCTAGTATTGCTTTAACAAATTCCTTGTCTCTCCTTAAAACTAAACTCCATTGTCTGTTACTAAGTGGTACGATCCCCCACATCTATAGGTAATGTGTCTTTCAATAAACCTGGCCTTCTTTTTTGCCACTAGTTATTAAAAGACTCAGCTTTTTTCTACTTTGATAAGTTGTCTATCACTACTACCACATACCAGTGCCCATTTGAGGTTGGCGGTCTTATCTCTCCGATAATGTTAATACCCCATGTAATAAAAGGCCATGGCGACGACATGCTCTACAACTCCCATGGTGGCTAATGAATTGAATATCCGGGAATCTAACACTGATGACACGCCTTCGCAAACTTTACATAGTCTGTCTCCATGGTTAACCAGTAGAAACCTTGTCTCAAGATTTTCTTGGCCAAGGCCAACCCATTCATGTGAGCTCCATTGATTCTTCCGTATACTTCCTCTATAATTTGTTGAGCCTCTTTTTGATCTACACATCTCACCTATAGACCATCTGCCATTCTTTGATACATCATTCCCTTTTGGCATGTGAATTATTAGGCTAACCGTCTTAAGGCCTTCTTGTCTCTCTCATCAGCTTTTTCGAGGAAGACTTTTTCGTCCAAGTACCTTTTAGGTCATAAAACCAAGGCTTCTCTCCGTATTGGCTTCCATCACCCATTCCTTTTGGCAGCACAAATGATGAGCATGTGTTACCACTAATGGTTTCATCGTCGCTTTCTCTGAATTCTCCCAAATAGAGGCCAACCTTGCCAAGGCATCTACTATTTAATTCTCTTCTCAAGACATATGTTTGAAGACACACTTAGTGAACCTCATCATTAACTTCTTGACTCGTTCTATGGATAGTTTTAGTTTCTCCTCCCTTATATCCCACTCTTCTCTTGCCTACAAGATGACTAACTGTGAATCTCCTATTACTTTAATTTCGTCAATGCCCATCGCCGCTAATGTTCTTAACCTAAACACGTACAACTCATATTCTATCATGTTGTTTGTGATCTTGAATCTCAATTTCTTAGCAAATGACAGTATCTCTCACGCAAGTGAGATGAGGACAACTCCTACTCCTGCCCTATTTTTGTTTGCTGCTCTAGGAAAATACAATTGCCGCATCATCGCTGTAATGGCTCCTAAATGTTCATCGGGAAACTCCAACTCTCATGGTTCATCATCATTCGTTGGATTCATCACTAAGAATTCCGCCACTATTATACCTTTTACCACCTTCTTGGTGACATATTCAACATCAAACTCTGATAGTTATACTAGCCATCTAGCCAGATTTCCACAAACAGTGATGCTTCATACAAGTACTTCATTGGATCCATCTTAGATACTACTTACACCTTGTATGATTGAAAATAGTGCCTAAGCTGCTTAGAGGTCCATACCATTGCTAAGCAAGTCTTTTCTGTCTGTGTAATTAAGCTTATACTCCAATAATTTCTTGCTTAAGTACTAAACAACATGTTTCACACCATTTCAACCTGTGCCAACATGGCTCCTATTACCTCCTCTTCAACTACCAAATACAAGGTTAGCGGCTTCCCTAGCTATGGAGGTTTTAACATTGGTGGGTTAGCCAGACATTCATTTACTTGTTCAAAGGTCTTCTAGCATGGTTCATTCCACTCCACTAATTGATTCTTCCTTAACAACTTGAAAATTAGCGTACAAACAATCGTGAGCTTAGCAATGAACCGACTAATGTATTAGATCTTTCCCAAAAACCTTTGAACTTCCTTCTCTATCTTGGGCGTATGCATTATTTCTATAATAGCTTTCACCTTGTTTAGATCAACTTCTATCGCCTATTCTTTAACTACAAATCCTAGTAGTTTTCTTGATGTTACTCCAAACACACACTTCTTTGGATTTAATCTTAATTGGTACTTCTCTGCCCTCTCTAGAAATTTCTTTAAAGCTCCAAAATGTCATTACCGCGTATCAGACTTCACCATTATATCATCGACATAAACCTCAATCTCTTTATAGATCATGTGGAGGAAAAGTGTTGTGGCCATCCTATGATAAGTTGTCCCAACATTCTTCAATCCAAATGGCATCACCTTGTAGCAATAGGTCCCCTATTCTGTAGTAAAGGTCGTTTTCATCTTGTCTTCTATTGCCATCATAATCAGATTATAACCTCAAAACCCATCAATGAATGAAAACATCTTACTTGAGGCTGTACTATCTACCAACACATCTATAAGAAATAGTGGGAAATTATTCTTTGGTGAGGCTTTGTTTAGATCTTGGTAGTCAACACACATCCCTACGCTTCCATCCTTCTTTGGTATCAGGACTATGTTAGCCAACCACTGAAGATAGTTTACTACATCTAAAAATTTTGCTTCTATTTGCTTGGTGACTTCTTTCTTAATCTTATATGCCCATTGGTCTCATCCTTCCTAGCTTCTGCTTAATGGCATCATGCACGAGTAGGTGGGGATGGTGTGCTCTACTATGTTGTAATCAACTCCGGACAGATCGTCATAGAACCAAGCAAACACCTTTTCATATTCTTTTAATATTTTTATGAATCTCTTTCTCTCTCCCCTCCTCTCTCCCCTCAAAAGTAGTATCGTGAGCAATACATATGTTCCTTAGGTTTTTAGTTGTACCAAGATTAATATTATGAATGTTCACAAGATGAATGTCAAATATGCTATGGAAATGATATTCATGCAATCTACCATCAAGAAAAACATCGCACAAGTAAACAAAGTCAAATTTTATTGCATCAAATTTATTTACAAACATAGCGTTCTCGAATAGTTTAGGAACAAAGACATCTTCATAATAAGCATCAATCGTATCCTCTTTGATAAAAGTGGCCAAGTCGATGAGAGTCTCTATGAACGGGGCTGTCATCCTGCCAGAGTGTTTGCGACCATGACACTGTGTCAAAGCCTCTTTCGAGACTTAAGGGAATGAATGGGGGCAATTTGATCCCTCGTTTCAAGACCTAAACTACCTTCATCCCTTTACAGATGGGTTCGGGATGTTAGGTATGAGCCATTCACCTTGCCCGGATCAAAATCCAGCCTTCGCTAGGGAATACCAAATAAAAATAGCTCATGTTGTTATATAGTCCACTTAGGATTGTTTGTTTTATGCACACATTGCTCATTTTATCTTCTTTAAGACATGTAAGGTGATATTCAACCAAGACAATGGTATATTCATACAAAGAAAGAAGGAGGAGAATGGAGTTATAATTCCTTCAAACATAGGGGAACGGGAAAAGGATTGTGTCAATTGTTCTTCAACAAATAAATAAAGTAATTCTACCTCTAAACTATTCAAAATATCACATTCATTCTATTCATAACATTCATTGCATTGTAAATTAAATATATAAACATTTAAGTCGAGACTCGATAGATAATGAATTCCTCACCACCATACGTGAGTCTATTCAATGTCTATCAGTGCATTGTAAATTAAATATATAAACATTCAAGTCGAAACTCGATAGATAATGAATTCCTCACCACCATATGTGAGTCTATTCAATGTCCATCAAGCCTTTACATACACATTCATGCATTTAATTATCACTATAAGCAATGGTCCCTCACCATCATTGTGAACCCACCATCACTTTATGGCATTATTCTAATCAACGTATGCTCATGGCATATTTATACATTCATAATAAATTGATCAATTAAAATTTAATACAAAGCCATAATCTGGAATTATGGCACTTCGACCTATATTTGACAATTCTATCATGGCATTCTAGCCTATTGCTATTCTAGCATAATTCAATTGATTTAATTTCAAATATGGCAATTCTAGCCTAGCAAGATCATCATGGCATATTCTAGCCTAACATTGTTATCATGGCATATTCTAGCCTAATTCCATCAATCAATATCAAACAAGATCAAACATGGCTATTCTATCCCAATTCAAGCATTCAAGGGTAAGCATGGCAATTAGTACTTATTCTATGTTATTTCCTAATATGCTTCAAAACAATTGTAAGTTTTCTTAGCATGATTTTAATCATAAGCTCCCAAGTATGATTCTAGATATGTGCTCCTAAGCACATTTCTAAGCATTCACGAAAAAAATAAATTCTTAATCATGATTCTAATAAAGAAAGGAAAACGAACTTACCTCAACACACATTTCCACCCGCAAAACAAATAGAGGGCTAAACAATTCATAAAACCCCTAAACATAGTTCTAAGCATTAAAATAAAAACTAAACATACTTATTCTAAAGCAAGAAAAATAAAGAAGAAATAAGAAGGGAGAAAAGAGAGCTACTCTCAGGACGTACCCTTTCTCGATTTAGAGCAGTATAAGATGCCCGAAAAATTTTAGATTAGAAAAGACTTCTTGAATTCTCAAGCATGTCTTTAAGAGGGAGAAGAGAGGATTGTATTGTGTGTTGGCAAGTGAGGAGGGGAGCTGTTTATATAGAAGGGGGTTGAGGTTGAAAACGGAAGCAAGAAATAAAAAAGAAAGGTTTTAATCAAAATTTTTTAATCATACACAGACAACAGCCGGCCAGCTATTAGAAGACCACCGACTGACACTCTGACAGTCGATCGACTATTGACAAGCAGTCGACTGATACTCTAACAGTCGACCGGCTATTGGTAGATAACCGGATCCTTTAATTTTGTATTTTTTAATGCAATCCTTTCTAACCTTCATCCATTTGATTGTGCATAACTCTTCAAGCTCAATTCCAATTTATGATCTATAAAATTCTATAAAAAATAGACATCCATAGCTTCGCAATGGTATATGACTCATTACCAAATTCCTCTTGGATTAATTTCTGTCATTTTTTTGATGTCATGTATCAATTTTTGAGACTCTTGATTGATTCCTTTCCATCTTTCTTGCTTTGGCTTCCAAGGGCATTTTGATTATTTCTATTGCTCAACATTCATCTTCATTTTATCATCAAGCCTTAAAAATCTAGTGTCTACAGTCTCTTCATCCTAGCATGCTGCCTTTTTCATCGCCTGCCCTCTTAATATTAGCTTTTCCATCTCTTTGTCGAGCTTACTGAATTCTAGAGCCCTTACGTTTGTCACATCCTTGAAGATTTCAAACCTTGGCTTCAAGATCCCATTGCAACTCTATGGTTTAGGCTTTCCAGCATACATGACCTCTTTACCCTTTAGAAACTTAGTGGGCCCCTTAACCTTAGTTGGTAACATGTCTTCATCTAAGTCATATCCTAGTCCTCTCTTACTGGTTTGCCTCTTGATCTCAGGAAAAAACAGGTACTCTTATAAAGCTCATTCCAAGTCTAGTCCCTGGCATGTATCCTTGCTTCTTGATACTAGCAACCACTGGGTTGATCTAGTCAATCATCGACACCTGGTACCCACTCACACATAGTATTTCTTCTTTTTTGGTGCTTAAGGCTGCTGCTACAAGTAAGGACTCTGCTCAAATTCTTATTTCCTTACCTTATAATTGAAGCGGATAGCCTAGTGTATAATGGATGGCACACCTCCTAGTGGATCAAACCATGCACATCCTAGCAATGCTGCTAAGGTTACTGGGATATCTAGTACGATGAACTCTATCATCACCTTTATTAAGCCTGTCTTTACTAGAGCCTAGAAGGTCCCTTTTTCACTTCTTTTAGTGTCATCATAGACCACTCAAGATGCCTCCGATTTGCGCTTCTCAATCCTGAACTTGCTTAGAAGCTTCAACGATGCTAGATTGATTGTTGATCCATTATCCACTATCACACATGATGTCTTTTTCCCTCAAATCTCAGCTACTACAAATAGCGATTTGTTATGGTTCCTTCCTTCCAAGGGGAGATCAATATCAAAGAAACTCATCAAACCTTTTTGTAACTCTTTTATAGTAATCACTACAATCATCTTCTTGGGGCTAAAGACGAGGGAAATCGTTATTCCAACCAAGGCTCTAGCCATTGCCTCTCTGTGCTTTTGGGATAAGATGAGTAGGTGCCAGATGCTTGCATTAGCTTAAGTCTTTTTCAATTGCTTCAGGAGTAAGTCATCCTCTTCTTTTTCTTCCTTCTTCTCTATTTCATTCTCTCCCTTATCTACCACCTTGTTGGCCTTTGGATTCTTATAGAACCTCCCACTCTAGGTTAGCCTTAGATCTCTTTCTCTTCTTTACTTGCTTCTTTCTGTCCTCCCTCCTTTTATTCTACCATTCTTATGCTCTCGCTTTCATTTTCTCTTAGTGTTTCCCCCTTACCGAGTGTTTCTCCCTCAAAATGATCCCAGAAGCCATCCTTCTCTCTATTACCTCCTTCTTCTTCAAAAGTTATCCTAAAAGTCTTCTATCATTTCTCCCTTATTGCTTGTATTTTTTCATCACTAAAATCATCCTAAAATTCATGGATGGTTTCAGTGTCATCTTATAATCCTAAAACTTCCTTGCTATCTTCTTCATCTTCACTATCACTTATTAAAATGTCAACTTCTATCCATCCAACGCTTTAGGAGTATACTTCTACTATGGGAGACATCATCTCAAATATCTTCTTGGCTACAGGCATCCACCCCTTGAACTGTTCTAAACTTATTTCCACCTATTGTCCTTGGATGTGTATCTTGACCTCCGCACGAGTTGTATGATCCTCCTCAAAGGGCATTACAAGAAAAATTCTCATATTTGGCAGTTTTAGGCTGCCACCTAAATATATATTTGGCGGTCTTGAAAGCACCACCAATGGTACAGCCAAATATGGTCCATTTGGCGGTCGGTCAAATAGCCAAATATGTAACTTATTATAATTAGTGATTTTTGGCCGCCAAGTATTATTAATTTAAAAAATTAAAAAAAAAACATATTTGATGGCTTTGAGCCGCCAAATATGATTTTCATTAAATTTAAAATATATATATTGTCTGAAACAATAGCAAATTAACTATTTACAAAATGTTAGAATTCACCATATTTGTAGATCAAATTTCATTTAAAATACACTAAAATAGTAAAATAAATTTATTAAAGAATTCATAAAGCATTTATTTACTAAGTAGAAAGAATATTGTTCAATAACCAATTCCTAAATGACATCAAAATTAACATATAACAATTTGTGCACTATTTAACCAATATAACTCAAAAAGGAATATCTGAAATTGAAAACAAATACATACAACTTAGATTCCCTGAAGTGGCACACAAAAAGTAGTAAAAGTATAAGCATAGTAAAAATGACTCACCAACCAAATTCTTTATAAAACCCTCAGTGCTTTACCCTCAACTTACACTTCCCTTCTTATTTTATCAATCACTTCAGCAATCTTCTCTCCATCAATTCAAAATATGCATGTCAGCCTACATAGGAATTATCAAATTTTATGCCTCTTTAGAGCAAGTAGTTAGAATAATGGTTCAAAATGAAAAAAAAAAATTGGTATGATTGCAAGTAGAAAAATGATGAAATCATCTAAAAGTTATATGAAATAGCATACCAAAAACATTTAGTAATAAGAAAATGACCTCAAATAACCAAAGATATTAGCTGCAATTTGTGCAACCAACAATTAGTAGGATTTAACAACCGCAAAGAGTCAAGTTTGAAATAGATAGAATGCAAGAGGAAAAACAAAAAAAAAA
>SNVD02005272.1:0-22183 GCA_013180625.2 Boswellia sacra
ACTCCCAAGCCATAAGTTCTTAATAAAAGTATGAACGTTACAAATAATAAGTGTTGTAACGTTCATGTTTTTATTATACTTGTAACGTATGAAATTAATCTCAAAATAAATATTGTAACTTATTGTGTAAATATTTGTTTTAAACCTTTTATCTCCAACAGTTAATGTGAAAATGAAATCTGAACTGGGTTAATTAGCTTAATTTGCTTAAACTAAATCGAAAAAATAAATTATTAAAGTAGGTGAATTGAAAAAAATTATTATTTTTTTCTGGGCATAACGCATGAACGCGTTTTAGGCAATACCAAAATCTGCAAAATTCTTAGCGATGTCTCCTTATTCCCAATATTTTCTTTTATTCTTGTTGGATTTAGGTTGTCTTTCTGAAGCTAATTGACAACTATTTCAACTTGGAGTAATAACGATATGATACTATGTGGAATTTTCCCAAGCTATTTCAACCTATCCCAGATGCTTGATAAGGGTTTTAAATTGATTTTAAGTAGCCAATTACATTTTTTTTTCTATAGAAGAGTGAAGCATAGCCTCTGACAGTTATATGCTTTGTATGAATTTCTCGTGCTTTACTTAAAATTATTGATGAAAAATTTCACCATGTTTGATTCTGTGCATTGACAGAGTCTTAGGTAAAATATACCACAATCAATATCCTATGTACTCACCTTTTTAAATGAACTGAATTTTGTGCTCTTTCAAGGTTGTTGGTTCTGCTTTTGATAGTTTATACCATTCTGACTGTCCAATTTGGCTGCATCTTGGTAGAAAAAACTGAAGCCTACCAGAAATCTAAATCAAATCGATAATTACATTTCAAAAAAAAGTATACTTTACACTAGATTGACATTCATATTCACTAGGTTATTTGTTTTAAAGAATTTGCACCAGTTGAAGAAAAAACATTGATTGCAAGTTTCAAAAAATCATTGCGATCTTTTTTGCTATTAGTTTGTTTGCAGTAGGAGAGGTCTGATTTTGTCAACAGAGTGAGAATTTGAATTTCAAAAGGTTCCAGACATAGGAAATCTTACAGTTAAATTTATTATATCTAATTTTGTTTTCCAAGAGGAATTCCCACAAATATTGATTTTGTTTTATTGAGGAAGTCTGAGTGCCTTTCCTTGGCCCATGAAATTTCTATCATGTTTTGCTCTCAATTTATTGACCTGAATTTAAATTGTTTGCAGGGATTGGGCTTGTTGACTTTATCAGCTATGCTACCTTCATCCAGCAATTTTGAGTGCCAAAAGACTAATGAAATCACATCATGTTCTCCTAATCAATTCCAAGTAATCCTATTCTTCTTCTCTTTATACCTAGTAGCAATTGGGCAAAGTGGGCACAATCCTTGTGTTAAGGCGCTTTTGGTTTGGACCAATTTGATGGTCAAGACCTAGAGGAGTGCAAGCTGAAAAGTTCATTCTTTAATTGATGGTATTTTGGATTATGTGGGGCCACGTTGGTGACACTTTAGATCTTAATCTAAATCTAGGGCAACCATAATTGGGTTCTTGGATTTGGAATCCCTTGTATCGCAATGGCTGTGCACTGGTTATTTTCTTACTGAGAACTAAGACTTATCGTTATAGCATAAGAAGGGATGAGAAAAGCCAATTCATAAGAATTGGTTGGGTGTTTGTTGTTGCAGTCAGGAGCTGGCAAACAATGTCTTCTCCTATTGCTCTCGAAAACGAAGCTTGTGGAACCTTGGCTGATCCAAATTTTAAGCAATTCAAGTAAGGGATATATTTGAATCTTTTGAGATTTAGAAAGCAATAGAGGATATAAGAGTTTAAGATAGCTTCTATAAGGAATTTTTTTAATAAAAATCTATGTTCATGCTCGACTTTAACTTATTCTTCAAAGTATCTTGAAATTAATGAAATATGTGTTCATGAAGAATTAGATATATCACAGAAAAATTGCTTTATTTCGGTTTATGTAAAATGGAGATGCTATATACATTAGGTTCAATAAAATGACATCTTCTGCTTATAAAGAATATCTATTATTAGTGCAAAGGTACTTTTATTCATATTTGTTTGGCAGAACTCTGATAGGCCTCTAATTAAACTGATCTACACTAGGAGGGCTAAAAGAATGTGAGATCGGGCCGTTATAGGATTACCTCAGTTCACAGTGAGCTTTAGGCAGTAGGCAAAAAATAAATGCCAGATGGCAAAGTTTGTTAAAAAGAATTAGTAAGTTAGTTATTTGGTTTTTAGGGAAAGGGCAATTAAAGGAGAGCAGGGAGAGAAAGGGGGGCGAGAATGATCTAGAGAAAAGTTGGTTAGGGAAAGAGGAGCACTCCTTAAATTGCTTTAATCTTGTATTTTCATTCTTTGAGAAATATATCGACGTGTTTCCAAACAAGAATTCTATATCTTTCCAATTGTTCTCTACCATTTTGGTATCAGAACACTAAGATCTTGGATGGCTCCCAAGGTTGGGGTTAGACTGGAACTAATGGAGAACGAAGTTAAAGACATAAAGATAGGGTTGTAGTGTTTATCGGGATTGGAATGATCTTTGGATCAGATGGCCCAAAATTCGGCGAAGATTAAGACATTGGAAGATCCCCAGAAAGCCATTCCATAGAGTAACTTTTCTGTTGTAGCCAGCAATAGTAAAGTTCATGGAATTTCGTCGGATTCAATAGGTGGAACAAACTTTGAGTCGTGATCATGGGGGCATTTATAGATACCAATTTCTCTGGGGAAAATCTTGATGGGTGGCTTTTAGAAGATGAGAGGTATTTCACCATCAATCATCTGATCAAGATAGAAAAAGTTAGAAGAGGCAGCGATAAGTTTAAACGATGATACGCTGTCATGGTTACAATGGTTAGAAGCTCGACAGAAGATTTTGAGTTGGGACGAATTTAAACAACTGCTATTGAACAATTTTAAGTTGTCTAGAAAGTGGACACGATGATTGAATATCGACACGAGTTTGAAATACTCTTAACTCCTTTAAAGGGGGTGCCAGATGAAATTTTGGAAAGTGCTTTTATAAATGGGCTTAAGTCAATTATTTGGGTTGAAATCATTTGATATAGCCTACTCGGCTAGCCCAAATCATGATAATAGTCCAGTTTATTGAGGAAAGAAACGCTATAGTAAAAAGCCCTAAAGAGCCCAACCTCCATCGGACCATTCAAACCAACCCAGTGACATATTAGACAGAATCGTGAGGCTTCACTTCTTTTCCAGTGAAAGTCGTGGCATTATCAGATTGATCTCCAACACCTCACAGAGAACCACTGGTTCAGTGACTCATTGATGCCAAATTGTAGTTGAAAAAGGAAAAGGGCTTGTGCTATTAGTGTGACAAGAAATTTACGGTGGGAAATCACTACAAGAACCAGGAATTGCAAGTCCTATTGGTGGAGGAGGAGGCAAAGGATGTTGGGGACGAAACAGAGAAGGAAGATGTAATTAAGGACCTCATGAGGTTTCAAAAACGGTGAAACAATCTTTAAATTCAGTTATGGGTTTGACAGCACCAAGGACTATAAGGTTGAAGGGAACGATCTCTGACCATGAGGTAAGTGAATTGATCGATTGTGGGGCATCCCATAATTTCATTTCCTTTGACTTCGTTCAAAGATTTGGAATTTTGTTGGATTTTACTACTAATAATTGGGTGGTGATGGGAATTGGGGTCGCTATTACTACCATGGGAATTTGTAGAGGGCTTGTTTTGTCTAATACAAAGGATGACCATCATGGAGGAGTTCATGCCCGTTAATTTGAGGGGGAATGATGTGATCCTAGGAATAGAGTTGTCACGTCTCGGCCTACATGTTGCACTTTACACTTGTGTGTGATACTTTTTGGTCTTTATAAACTCTCAAGAGGTGACCCTCACAGAGTCTCAAGCGGTGGCTTCCATGTGTGCCTTCGAGAGGCTGACCTCACAAAGTCTCAAAAGGTGGTTCCACGAGTGCGCGAAGCCCAACACCTTGACCTATTGTTGAATATTGTCTGCTTTGGACATAGTTCATCACGATTTTCCTTTTGGGCTTTGTAACCAAAAGGCCTCCAATAGTTTAAGGAGCTTACGAGGTATATAAGCTTTTTACATATCTTATTCCCAAACGATGTGAGATGTTACATTCACCCCACTCCCTTTCAGGAATCAAGCATCCTCGCTTGATTGGGTTTACATTTTTAGGGTGACCCTCCATATTTTCGTTTGGGCTAGGCTCTAATACGATCACTGTCACACCTCAAAACTTGAAGGTGCCAAAGTACAACTAAACATTCATCTTGCATATATAAAAACTCTTGAATACTATATTATTTACAAACATAGTTTCCTAAAATACAACAACCACATTATAATAACATATGTATCTACAACCCAAAATATCAAAATCCTAACAAGACATTTGCATAGCAGGCATTTCGTCAAGAGAACTCCATTGTCTCTATGCCGATCCTCCATGTGTTTTGTAAAAACATCAAGAAGCTGAGGTACATAATAGACTAATGAGTATTAACTAAGTAAGTAAGCTGGTTTTTTAAAAAAAAATATAGAAGGAACATGTCACAAAAACTTGTCATACGTGATACATAAGCCAAATGCATTCAAAAATAAATTTTACAAAACATAAACTGGTAGCTACCGCAGCATTTAGCAAACATATTCTTAGGAAACTATACTCTCATTGGTGGTAGGATTTTCATTTAACACACTTAGGTATGCCAACCGTTTCGTATCGTGATCAATGACATCACCTGTCATAATGTCGTCGGTGATGTATCGCTCGTTTATATTGCCGTCGATTACATACCATTGGCCATAATCACCCATTGTGAATCATCATTAGTGACATAATATTTGAGTCATCCATCACCCATTAGGAATTATTGTCAGTGACATCACCTGTCGTAACGTCGTCGATGATATATCATATACATAGCTCAACATAACACATAGTTGTCTACCAAGCAATGAGAGTTCGACGTCCTATGGTTTTTAGGCATGAATTTCACTTCCAAAAGATATAACATTTCATTAATTACAAAACATTTATGTCATCACATATATCAAATCCATATGCAAAAGATGAAATTCAAAACTCTCATTCATATCATAAACATAACATTTCCATCAAAGCATAGTTCTCATATAAACATAAAACAAATGGTACATAACATTGTTTATAAAAGAATAATATGTCCATTGTGACCTCAGTTGAGAAATCTAGTTTACTTAGGTTGCGTTCGTTTTTGAATTATGTGTTTTTGTTTTCAAAATGATTTGAAAAATAAATTTTCATAATTGAGAAAAAATAGTTTAACTAAAGGATATGCGTTTGGAAATGAATTCTTAAAATGTAAATTTGAAAATGATTTTAAGAATATATGTTTGAAAATGAATCTTTGAGTTGAAATTTTGAAAACAAAAATAAGATATGTGTTTGAAAATGAATCATTGGCATCAAAATTTTGAAAACAAAAACATAAAATGCGTTTGGAAATGAATCCAAAAAATATGTTCTTGCAAATTATATAAAGAAAATGATTATTAACAAATAATATTTTAAACTAAATGCATGTTCCCATTACATATTGTTAACAAATAACAAATAGTTAATTATACAAACTAAATTTCATTTTGATTCCTACGATATTTTCACTAAGTATTTTCTTATCTTTTGCTCCACTTTATACTACTTACTATAATCGTGATTAGTTAAGATTAAAAAAAAAAACTACCATTTAGACAAATTTACAATGCATACTTTCTCTAAATATATACATAGGTATATACATACATACAAGGCATAATGCATACGCATGTACTTGCATACATAACTAGCGCGCTTCACAAATATATATATAAAATACGACATAGTATCATTTATAACTCTTTCTTTACATTACCGAACACAATGCAATATAAAAGAATATATGATTACAAACTTCTATCTCCCATGTTGAATATAATCCTGTCATATCCTTATAGCTATGTTGTCTCTATATTGTCTCTATGCTTTTGTTCGTCCAACAGACATGTTCAGTTGAACTATGGGCATATCTCCATATTGCTATTCCACAACTTCAACGTCATCTACCTCATATCTCATAAACAATCTATCAGACCTATTGTTAAGTCGAATGACACTATTTAACATACAACATGCCATAGGAATAAGACGTTGGGATTGGAGACTGAAAGTAGGCATTGACTTAAGAATTAGAAATCTTTTCTTCAACACTCCGAAACAACTCTCAATTACGTTACACAATGATGCGTGTCTTCTATTAAATAACTCTTCATGTCTAATAGGTTGTCTTCCTTCCCCTCTAAATTCACTTGCATGATATCGGTGGCCTATAAGGAGCAAGGAATCTTTCCATGTTAATATAGCCTGAATCAACCAAATAATAATAACCTGTGTACTGTAATTATAATCGCATGCATAGCTTCATCAAAATTGAAAACATGGATTTGTAAGTAATTTATACCTGAGTCTAGCATAGGAAAATCACTATTCTCGTTGTGAAGTGCATCTTGTAAGACCTGTGAATCGTTTGCACTACCTTCCCATCCCGTTAGCACATAAGTGAATAACATATCAAATGAGCAAGCACACATTATGTTTTGGATCATGTCGTCGTGTCGATTATGAATGTCTTTTGCTTCTGCGCCGGTGTTGATGCTGCAATATGGGTGCCATCAAGCACTCCAATGCATCTCTGTATCAACTACTCCATAAGCATAGTTATATACATATAAAAATGTAGGAAATCTGCAACTTCAAACCTGAAAACAGGGGTAAAATGTGGGATTATGTCGTACTTCTGGAAGTGTTGCACCTAAAGTTTTTGGTTGCACAATTAGTGTCGCTAATTGAAGTAATGCATCAAACACTCGCTTAAATTGTCGGTCGACATTATCGGTTGATCGATGAAACCGCCCGGCAACAACTCGATAATGAACACTTTGCAATACTATGTGCAAGAAAATCCCCACTGCCTCAAGTACGCTCACGTGGTCATGCTCGTCCTGCTCAATCAAATTTTCTTCCACTAGCCTATCACATAAGTTGTGAAAAATATTTGCATCCATTTTAAAGTGAGCATGCATCCTATTATCATTCCTCCTTAGCATATCCAATATCCATTCTAAGCCTGTTAGTAATGGAAGTTGATGTTGTGAAACCTAGCATGGTAGGCGCTGAATTCGTTGTTGACGTTGTCTCCGTTGATATTCATATGTTGCAACTACATTTGAACACCAATCTATTGTGTCTATAGAGTTGTCAGATTCATAACTTGAGTTGTCATCTGCCATTATATATAAACTATTGAAAAAGACTTCAGCTAAGGTGTTAATTTTCTATAATCTACTTAATAAAAATGATGATTAGAACTCTCATATTGTGAAGGTCAATCCGATTAATTAACAGTTTGTTGAATGTAATTTAATTAACTCGCTTGTTTTAACATCATATTTTCCTTATTGTTAATAATAATAATTCCATATTTCCATATTGTGAATAATAATAATGACTATATAAGTGTAGGATAAGTATATGAGGAAAAGTTATGGCATTCAATATGTTTATACAAGTAAATGATCAAGTATATGACACAAATTTAATTGTAAAAATATTGAACCTGATTACAATAACATGACTTAATACAAAATACCCAACAGTATATAATAACAAATACTCAGTATACACATTTCCTCATAACGTAGTATGATACATGTGATTGTGGCAGAAAAAACTCACAAATTATCACACAGTGTTATAATCGACGATTACTATAAGTAATATAATAAGCTCAAATAATAACAATGATACGACTAATAATTAAAGTTCAAAGCTGAGGCATTATGGAATAGTCAAACACTAGGCAATAGTAACATGAACATATAATGTCATCAAAATATCCATAAAAGATAACAAAACAAGCTAGACATAAGACAATAGTATCAAAGAAGTTCGTGTCTGAAGAAACCATCCAAAAAAAGAGTTACAAACCAAAAAGCAACTGAACAAGCACCTAAAATATTAGAAATGAAACTAACAAACACATCACCTACAAGTTGATAACCACTCCCTTCTTCTCTCATCCTAGAGACCTAGAAAAATAGTCCTCTAATCAAGTTTTTCGGCTATAATGTTCAAAAATTTAATGAAGACATCTTTCTCAATACCACCTAAATTCTCACAAATGTCAATACACTCTTGAATTTGATTCTTTTGTGGTGGTGATATTCTTGAAGGGCCACTCCTACTTCCTTGACTTATTTTCTGACTCATAAGCTCACTGGCTACCTTAAGGAATTTGTCCATCTAATCATTATTTTAGGATGAAGAATGATCAAAGTTCCTATTAGGTGCCCTATGTACCTTTTTTCCTCTAGTTGTCTCAGCAATGGACCCTACATCTGGGTCATCATCCTTATCATTTTCTATATCATGAACATCAACTTGGAACCCAAAGTGCATAAAATTGTCGTCTACTTCCCAGTCCTTATCTGAGGTAGGGGGCATTTGTCTTTGATGAAAACCTCCAAACGCCAGGTGCAATAAAACTATTAAATATAACTCCCAACATGTCATAATGGTCTAATCCCCTCTGTTTAAATTGTTTCACAGATGAAACGTTCTGCAGATAACATAAATTATTAGTTATTTGTCTAAATACATATAAACATGAGTAGCTCAAAATGAAAGAATCACCTTAAGGTTCTCCTCACCTTAAGGTTCTCCTCCCAAACATCATCAGATGCTGTCACTGTATTAGTATTAGGATTCCATCCAAAGCTAGTAGATGCAATCAAATTAGAGAATTCATGATGTTTTTTTTCTAAATCGGTTGAACTTAGACTTAAGTTGAGGCACACGATAACAATATTGGTTTTCATTGTATAATTCGTCTGAAATGTTATTCCATACCTTCTTTGAAAATGTTGAAGTTTGTAATTCACCTTTTAAAACATGCTGATGACAATAAATATATGTTCTCTCCTAGCATTCCATTCAACTTTGTCATCATGTACATTGATAGGTGATGCCATATCGTTACAACTGATACTATAAAATAAAAGGGAAAATTAATGACACATAAGCATTGACATATCTGAATAAACTATTAAATAACTTGTAGATGTAACTATGTTATGGATACCTGTTTATAATCAATCACAGTCGAGGACACAGCTTGGAACAACTGTTGTGAATTGCACCTGCAATAGAATTTTAATTGTTATTGAATTAGAGGCTTCTTGTATGAATATTAAAAATCCACTCTTAACTATTTCCTTAACTAAAACTGTAATTACGATAATGATTCATTCACACTGTTAACGAAGCAAGATTGGTCCGTGTCAAGCACAATGAGCAAGAATAAGCATCATGTGCATAATTACCTTTTTAATCTAATTAATAAAATAAGCTCGTTTAA
Source organism: Boswellia sacra (assembly GCA_013180625.2). Classification (NCBI taxonomy): domain Eukaryota; kingdom Viridiplantae; phylum Streptophyta; class Magnoliopsida; order Sapindales; family Burseraceae; genus Boswellia; species Boswellia sacra. The sequence continues at coordinate 9,453 of SNVD02005272.1, forward strand.
ATAAAAGAAATAAATCATTAGATTCTTGGTTTACTTGGTCTCAAACTCCCATTTTACTTCTTCCTTAAATATCTAAGTCATCTCTTTAATCTATTTTATAAAATGAACAATTCTTAATCAAAAGAAATGATACAAAATGAGTCTTACTTATAATGATAGAACTCCCATACTATCTTTAACGAATTGTACTTTTAGATCAAATTAATAATAAAGAATTCAAATTTTATTTTAGAAACTAACTGTTATAAATTTATTTGTTTAAATAAATTTCAAAGATTTTTTCTTTTAATGAAGCAAATGAAATAATTTCAGCTCAAGACAGTAATATTTAATAAAAATAGTTTAAAATGTGTTATTTATAAATTTTTAAAATAATTTATGTTGTTAAAAATTCAATTTGACTTAAAAAATTCTTTATGATGATTTTTCCCTTGGACCATTAACTTTGATGGAAGACTATTAAAATTTTGTGGGGTCAATGTTAATTTTAGATTTAGCAAGATGTTGACATTTTGATCAATTCTTTTGTGGGTTCAATTAAATGTCCCTTTTTTAATGGAAAATGGATTTGGCAATGAAAGGAAATTGTTAACAACAATATTGAATTAGATATGGTGAGAATATTTTTTTTTCTATGACAATAACAAAAGAAGCGAGCAATCATGTGCAAGATTTACAAACTTGTGTTTTGTTCCCCAAGAAAATTAATGGACTTAGAAGTTTACAAAAGAAAATTGTTTCTTAGAGTGATAATTAGAGCAAAGCAGGTAGCATCATTAGTGCCTATATAGATATGAGAGATTGAAAAAGCATACTGTTGTCTAAATGGAAAGGCCTGTTTGGTCACATGATGACTACTTTCTAATTAAGTTCCTTTTTTAGGACAAAATCCAACTGGCCAGCCATCAACAAGCAATAAATAAGGTAATTAAATGTCCTTTTCATTCTCCCCACCATTAAAAGTACATGATTTGACCAAACAAGAATCAAAATGCCACAAGGAACCACCATTAAACGTAGATGATTTGACCAAACAAGAATCAAAATGCCACAAGCAAAATAGCTAGGGAAATTTTAGGCTATTAAATATAATTCCTTTTTCAAGTTTCCCTTCAAATGTGAAAAGACCCATTTTGCAAGACAAAAGTCAAAAGAAGCAGTGGAAACATACAAATTATAATACTAGCTTAAACTCACAGGTGGACCCATTTTGATTGCCTTAATCAAAATAAATATCACACAATTTCTCAACAGGGATAATAACATAGATTAATATTGACAAGAAAATGAGGTGTGCAACATAGCAAATTTAAAACAGCAAAAATGCAACATGTAACTCAGCAGACAACAAAACATTGCAAATCTGAAAATGATAAGCAAGCTCATCTAATACTTGATACCAGCAGCTATAGGCATGGAATACTGAACAAATTAACAAATGTCATTAGAATTTCAAGTGATCCCGCTTTCATTGATAAATAATATTTCTTTTAAAACTGAAAGCAAAACATTAAAAAAATGTAAAAAACAAAATAAATCACAACAAACGATGAGCTTGTAGGACTTACACAGAAGTAAAGAGAGAACAAGCAATAAGACCCCAGGACAGGAATAAAGTATTAATAGCTTGCACTTGTGTGGATATACTGAAAACTGAACACAAATAAAATCAAATTATAAAAGTAAAAGAAGATCCATGGTGTTCTTGGCAAAAAAGAGCTGCCAACAAACAAGAAAGGCTACTAAAAGAAAAAAATTATTGCAATATCTTACCTAGCACAATAACGATCTATATAAGGTTGATTTCATAGTCATGGTCAATGAAGGAAGCTATTAGCTTGAGAGGGGAAGAAAGAGATCTGGTCCAGTTGAAAGCATAAAGGAAAGACGATTTCTGTTGTAGAAAAGGGAGAGAAAGGAGTGGAACTACATTTGAAAACTGATTAGGCATTGCACTGTATATATATCCAAGGGTAAATTTAGGGGTAAAAATGGAAATTTTTTTGTTTTATGGAAGTGGAAATGGAAAACAAAAGCAAACAAAAATCTCCCGAATTCCAATAAGTTGAAAACAGGAAACGTTGGGTACAGCATGAAAACAAACATAGCCTTACCTGTCAAGGCTTCAATGAATTTCCTTATTATCTCAACCCTAAATCATCAAAAAGTTTCCTAAAGAATCATCAAACACAATAACTATGGTTAACCAAACTACTATCTCAAAACTGCACACACTTAATTGGATTATTTTTAGAAAATTGATGCTTGTTCCAAATATTACAAAAATTTGCCAAATTCATTTAAACATATATAGGATACCTCATTAAAACTATTAGATAAAAGTGAGACCATAAATCCCTCGAAACAAGTTCTATCTAGTAGACTAGCATTCTGAACAGAAAATTTTCAAAAATTTTAACAAAATCTACAGAGCTGCAAATATCACAAAATTTTCTAGTTTCAAAGGAAACATATACAAGATTTCACATGCCAAAAACTAGAATTTTTCACGGATTAAAAGTTGAAAAAAAACATTTTGTTTTTCATACTCTATTCTAAAAATAGGGGATTTCAGATTTATTAGCTATTACATTAGTGCTATCAGAGCAAAGGTTTAAGATTCTTTAGACAATTGGATGGAAATGGTCAAGGGAACTAAGTCTTATGCCAAATCCTTAGACTAAGTGTTTAGAAAGTTTGAATTATGAATTTTATTTTCCCATTGCATTTACATCATAACGCCTTCTTGTATTAGAGAAAGTTGATACAACATGACTAGTACGAGCAAAGCTACTAATGTTGGGAACCTTACTATTAGGAATGATGAGTTAATTGGAGTTCCAAAAACTAATAATGTTGCTCAAGATTCTTAATAAAGCAAGTCTTGGGGCGAGGACAATCAAAAAATTTAGACAAAGGGAAAGGAAGGAAGATACAAAGGGATTGAAATTTTGAAAAGAAAGAATTTCCATTATGTAACACTTGTTGGAGAAGGCATAATGGAAAGTGTTTCAAGCATTAGGAGCTTGCTTCAAAGGTGGTGTGACTGGTCACTTCATTTCAAATTGTCGAAAAATGAAGAATAAGCAAAGAGGTTCCAAGAAAGAACTTTCATTGTGTGATATTTTTCGTCAAAGGCATGATGGAACATGTTTCAAGAGGATAGGAACTTGTTTCAAGTGTGGTAAGACTGATCATTTCGTTTCAAATTGTCTTGAAAAGAAGAATGAGCTAAAAGATTATCTTCAAACATTCAAGGAGTTTGTAAGCATATAGTTGAAGAGGAGTTTGAATTGAAAGGAATTCTAGTGACGTTTAATATTTATCACATTAAGAATATCATCTCTTACTTAATGTTTATTATGGATTAAGTTGAAGTCAGTTGATATGGATTGTGAGTTCATATATCTATAAGTATTCTGAGTGTTTTCCAAGCGTTGTTTGTAATAGGATTTACAAGATAAGGAAATAGGATTATTGTAGTACGATTGGTTTGATTGAGTTTTTAAGGTAGCCCACTGTTCCATGAATTTTTTATGATTTCTTGCATTATGATTTTAATCTAAGATTTTTATCATAAAAAATAGACATGTACACCTTTCATAAGAAATTTATTTTAATGAAAAAGACTTAGAATTCGACTTGTAATTGATTTTCGACATGGCATTGTTATATCCTGAAAACCAAAATAGTTTTAGTATATAACACAATTTTGAAAATTTATTTGCTTGTCCAAGTGATTCCCAAAACTTATGAAATTTTATATTCCAGAAACTCCATTATGTATATTTCTAGAAATTTTTATGATGTTCTGATTAGTATAAAAAAATTCATAAAATATTTTGAATCACTATCAAATACCATTTGACAGAATTTCTATGCCTCAAATACAAATCTATTTGAAAAAAAATTATTAAAAAAATTCATCATAAAATTTCTAGAATAGCTTAGACATGTCTAAGGCATTATTTTGAAATTGTTGAGGATTCTAATTTGCAGTTTGTGAATTAAAAATTTGAGATTGAGTGTTGTTCTGGTTTGAAGTGCTAAGATTGGAGTTGAATTCACAAATTTATATCTTGATGGATTAATTAGGTGAAGACTGATGTTTATGACATGATGATTTATATGTTGTCACAAGATTGATATTTGAAATTATATGATTTAATATTCAATTGTATTGGAATTGCAAGCGTTGATATGTTGTTGACATTGGAAATCTAAGAATTCGACTACCAATATATGAGATAATAAACTACTATAAAGGGTACAAGTTTATTTTGAATTTGATTTTGAATCCCATGTTCAAACATACTTAAACATTTGTCTCAAGGATTCTTTTGAAATATATTTCAAAGAAAAATATGAAACATATGATTTTCATGAATTTTTGAAATTTGAAAAACAGAGTTTTGAAAATCTTTGTTTTTAATAGACTATTTGAATTTATGAAAACTATAAGTACGGTTTAAACTTGATTTTCATCCTGATATTTTTATAATTTATAATATATATATAAATATTTCCTTTAAAATTAATTTTACTGAAAAAGGATGAGTTTTATTTTTAAATTATTTTAAAAGAAGACTCTGAAATTCTGGAATTTATCGTTTTCAGAAAAATATTTTAAAAGTACAAATTTGATTTGAGATGATTATAATTTTTTGGAACATTATGAGCTTTTGCACACTTTTTCTTGTCTTGATATTCCTTAAAGTATGATTTCTTTAAAGGATTTTTCGAATCCGAAATGTTTTGATACTTTTGTGGTTTAAAGATAGCTATGTCTACTATGCCTCTAAAATATTTGGAAAGTTTGGGACTGTTGATTATTTACTTAAAAAAAAAAAGAGGGGGAAAATGTTCATTGTTTTGGTTTAAAGGTGGAAGTATTGTAATCGGAATGCCAGGTTGGAGATTTTAAATCTTATGAGATAAATTGTGGTATTCTTGTTATGTTGATTAAAGTATATTAACTATGAGATCTCTAGTTCATTTGGAATGGATATGATTACTCTTTAGCTATCTAAAGAAGAGTTTAACTATGACATTACCGAAGAGACCGAATTGAAAATCTAGGTTGGTATAAGAGTTTTGAGTTTGATGATGAATTATGATGGATATTGATAAGATTGTATTATGTTTCATTTTTGTCAAATTGAGAGAGAGATGTTAGATGGGTGGCTAAAAGATACATGATATATGGATAAGACTCCTATATAAAAGAGGCAAGGTTTACTATATCTAACGATGGACTGTTATTGTATGAAGGAAGATTATGTATTTCTTATATTACATATTTGAAAAATGAGATTTTAACTGGGGCCCATAACTTTCTATTCGCTCCATTCGAGTAGTATAATAATGTATCATGACCTTTGAACTACCTATTAGTGGGTTTCGTACGAAAAGAGATAACATATAATTTATGGAGCAATGCCTAATTTGCCAACAAGTCAAAGCTGAATATCAAAGGCCATCAGGATTGTTAAAACCTCTACTAGTGCTAGAATGGGAATGAGAGCATGTAACCGTGGACGACTAGAACTTGAAAAGGCTATAATGTCATTTGAGTACTTATTGATAGATTGACCAAGTTTGCGCATTTACTTCCTATGGGCACCACTTTCACCATGGACTAAGGTGTGCAACTTTATGCGGATGAGGTTGTTAGGCTCTATGAAGTAGCTCTATCTGTTGTATTTGTACTAGATCTAAAGTTTACCTCATTATTTTGGAAAAGTTTGCATAAGGTCATAGGTACTAAATTAAATTTCAGTATAGCTTTTGATGGGCAACCCGAGAGGATCGTTCAATTCTCGGAAGATATGCTAAGAGCTTGGGAATCGATTTCAAGGGTAGTTAGAACAAACACCTAATTTTGGTAGAATTTTCTTATAACCATAGTTTCCAATATACCATTGTTATGGCTCATTATAAAGCCTTATATGGAAGAAAGTGCATATCCTCAATCTATTTGTATGAGGTTGGAGAAAGGAAAATGCTAGGACTCGAAATTGTTCAGCGAACTTGTGAAGTTATTGAAGAATAAGAGAAAGGATGAAAGCTGCACAAAGTGGACAGAAAAGCTATATAGATCATTGTAAGAATTAGAATTTGAAATTGGTGATCATGTTTTCCTTAAAGTTGCCCTAGCAAAAAGAGTAATGAGATTTGGTAAGAAAGGAAAGTTAAGTTCAAGATACATTAGACTTTAAGAAATCTTGAAGAAAGTTTGGAAAGTAGTTTATCAGCTTGCCATACCACCAGCACTGCCCAGTATACATGATGCATTTCATGTATCGATGTTAAGGAATTATGTTCCTAACCCATCCTATGTGTTAAGCTTAGAGTTTCCTAAGCTGAGAAATGATTTTTTGTATGAATAAAGGCCAATGCAAATTTTGGATTGTAAAGAGTATTGCGAAAGAAAATGATATCTTTGATAAAGGTTCTTTGGAAGAACCCCTACATTGGAGAAGCAACTTAAAAAAGAGAAGATAAAATGCATGACAAGTATCATTTTCATTTGAGTGAATAGAATCTAATTTCGAGGACGAAATTCTTTTAAAAGGGGAGAATTGTAACATCTAAACAAGTAAGTTATTAACGATATTAATTTATTTTGGAATATATGTGTTACTGTTGTGGCACCTAAGTTATTTTGATAAAGGAATTATAATAAGGAGTGAGGACATATAAGAAAATTACAAGATTATGTTAGGGAATATTTGCAAATTTGTTCTTAGGGCATAATTATAAATTTGTTTTTAAACAAGGTCAAATTTTACTAACCCTGGTTAGCCCTAACCAAGAGTATATATATGTATTATTGAGAATGGTTAAAGTATTTGAAAACCCTAGCCCCTCTCCAAGCATCTAATTTCTAACGAAGAAAGGAAGGAAAATAAAGAGAATTTGGAAGAAAAGAGGTAAGATTCATCCTTTCCTCTAGATTCTAACAATTATTTGTGAATTTTTGTCATAAATTTAAGTAAGGAGAGTTGATTAGAGTCTAATTTAAGTCATATGTGTGCTGAGAATTATTTAAGCTCATGATTTTTGCAATTATTAAAATATTAAAGGGTTGGATGATGTTATGGAGGCCGTGGGAGATGTTTGAACCAAAAATCTACAAAAATTTTGCAGAACAATCTGTATTCTAAAAATTCAAGGAATTTATAGAGTTTAGTTTTGGCTTTAAAATTTGTATATGTTAAATTAGACATCCTTAAGATCATTTAGAACTTTGTTTCACTTAAAAATTTGAAGTATTCAATTTTTAGTGAATTTTTTAATTTTGTTTTCCAGATCTGAAATTTCTAAAAACTACTAGATAGTATGTGTTTGAGTTAAAAACTGATTCATTTGGTTACATGTTTTATACTTAAAAATATTTCAAACAAAAGTATTTTTGCCTAAATTTAAGATCTGTACAATTTATGATGAATTTTCAAATTTTGGGCAGTGAATCTGAAATCCCCTATTTTCAAAACAGAGCATGGAAGATGAAGTATTTTTTATCAATTTTTACTTCATGAAAAATTATAATCTTTGGCATTTGAAATCTTTTAGTTGTTTCTTTTGAAAATGAAAAATTTTGTGATTTTTAGAGCTATGTAGAATTTGTTACAATTTTCAGAAATTTTCTGTTTAGAATGCTAGTCTGTTGGACATAATTCGAGAGTTGATAAAACCAAGTTGTTTCAAGAGATTTATGACCTCATTTTTATTTAATATTTTTTGTAAGATATCCTATATATGTTTAAATTAATTCTACAAATTTTTGTAATATTTGGAGCAAGCATAAATTTTGTAAAAATCATCCAATTAAATTTATACAGTTTTGGGACGGTAATTTGGTTAACTAGAGTTATTGTGTTTGATGATTCTTAAGGAAACTTTTTGATGATTTAGGGTTGAGATAAGAAAATTCAATAAAGCTTTGTCAAGTAAGTAAGCTAGATTTCTTAACTAAGGTCACAATGGATATTTTATTGTTTTATGAATAATGTTATGCACCATATGTTTTATGTTTATATGAGAACTATGCTTTGATGGAAAAGCTATGTTTATGATATGAATGAGAGTTTTCAATTTGATCTTTTGCATATGGATTTGATATTTGTGATGGCATGAATTTTTTTGTAATTAATGAAATGTTATATCTTTTGGAAGTGAAACTCATACCTAAAAACCTTAGGATGTCGAACTCTCTTTGCTTGGTAGGCACCTATGTGTTTTGTTGAGCTATGTTTTTTATATATCATCGATGGCGTTACCACGATGTCACTGACAGCGACTCATAATAGGTGACGGATGGCTCAAATATTATGTCACTAACGATGATTCGCAATAGGTGACTATGGCCAATGGTATGTCATTGATGGCGATACGAACAGGTGGTGTATCACTAACAACTTTATGATAGATGATGTCACCGATGGCAATACGAAATGGATGACATACCTAAGTGTCTTAAATGAAAAGTCCTACGTAGAATGGGAGTGTAATTTCCTAAGGATATATTTGTTAAATGTCGTGGTAGCTACCAGCTTATGTTTCGTGAAATTTATTTTTGAACGCATTTGGCTTATGTATCACATATGACAAGTTTTTGTGATATGTTCTTTCTATATTTAAAAAAAAAATAAGCTTACTTACTGAGTTAATACTCACTAGTCTATTATGCACCTCAAGTTCTTGATGTTTATACAAAACACATGGAGGATTAGCATAAAGACATTGGAGTTCCCTTGGCAAAATGTCCGCTATGCAAATGTCTTGTTAGGATTTTGATATTTTGAGTTGTAGATACATATGTTATTACACTGTAGTTGTTGTATTTTGGGAAACTATGTTTGTGAATAATATAGTGTTCAAGAGTTTTTATATATGCAAGATGAATGTTAGTTGCACTTTGGGACCTTTAGGTTTTGAGGTGTGAAAGAAGTGGTTTAGAGAGTTTTGGGAACATGTAAGTAAATTGGAAGCTTCTAAAATGCAATTCCAATTTGGTGAATCTACTGTAACCATGAAAGGGGATGTAGGGTTGTGTAAATTGAAGGTGTCCCTTTAGTCTATGGTGAAGACTGTGAGAAAAGGAGGAGGTATCATGATGGAATTAAGTTGTCTAAATAGAGGCATGTGAGGGGAAGGAATCACCCCTCGAAATCCATTATCTGTTGTAGCAATGTCAGTATGTTTTTTAGCAAACTTAAGGGTTGCCACCCATCCATAAGACTGACCACATGATAAGATTATGGAAGGGGGTTCAACTGATTAATGTGAGACCTTATAGGTATTCTCATGGCCATAAGACACAGATAGAATGCTTGGTACGTGATATGTTAGATGCGGGGTTGCAAACGAGTATTAGTCCTTTTCCCAATCCAGTTCTCTTAGCCAAAAAAAAAAAAAGATAATGGGTGGAGATTCTATGTGGACTGTCAAGCTCTAAATAGAGCCACCGTTTCGGAGAGATCTCTAATACTAGTTATAACTGAATTGGTGGATGAGTTACATAGGGCTTCTATATTTTCAAAGTTAGAGTTGAAGTTTGGTTAACATCAAATCAGAGTATCCTGTCATGCTCCAAAGACAGCTTTTAGGACTCATGAAGGGCATTACAAGTTCCTAGTCATGTCATTTGGGCTTACAAATGCTCCAGCTACATTCTAATCTCTTAAGAACTTTATTTTTCAAGACCAATAGTGGAAGTTTATGCCTATGTTCTTTCATGATATACTCGTCTACAATAAGTCCTAGGAAGATCGCTTAAGGCATTTGGATGTAGTTTTATCTATCTGCAGGAACATCAGGTGTATGCAAATGCTAAGAAGTGTATGTTTGCATATAGGGAAATCAAGTATTTGGGGCATATTATATCTCCAGAAGGGGTGGCTGTAGATGCTTCAAAGGTGGCTACCATTGGGGAGTGGCCAACACCAAAAACACAAAGGGAATGAAGGGGCTTTCTGGGGCTAGCTGGACATTACAGAAGATTTGTAAAATAGTATGGTGCTATCTCTTGGCCCCTCACTCAGCGGTTGAGGAAAAGATGCTTTTGGGTGGAATAAAGAGGCTGAAAAAGCTTTTCAGAAGTTGACGGTTGCTATTACTACTCTTCCGGTCCTAGTCCTTTCGGATTTTTCACAGCCTTTCATCACTGAGATAGTTGCTTCAAGCTATGGAGTGGGAGCTGTTTTGATGCAAGGCAATCATCCCATATCATATTTAAGTCAAGTATTTTCCACCTAGGCTCATTTGAAATCAGTTTATAAAGGTGAACTCATGTCCATTGTCCTTGCCATCCAAAAATGGAGACATTATGTCTTAAGGTAAAAATTTATAGTCAGGACAAATGGATAACCCTGCACAGGGGCACCTTATTTAAGAATTGATTGTTTTTGTGAAGAAGCCAATAAAGCCCAAGCTCAATCTGGAGAATGTTTGTGAAAGATCTATGGTTAAATTTTTGTTGGAACAAAGGGAAGTCAGTTTAGAGCACCAAAGGAGGTTTTCCAAGTTGATAAGGTATTGTTTTGAGATAGAATATAGACTTGGTTTAGAGAATAAAATAGCAAATGCTTTGTCCAGGTTGCATCCAAATGTAGAAGTTGCTGCCCTTTTTATTCCACAGATCCTGGATGTGAAAGAGATAGAATTGGAGGTTAACAATAATCCCCGGTTGTTAAGGATCATATCATAATTGAGCAAAAGTGAAGGCTCTTGTCCTAATTATAAGTTGGAACAAGGAAGGTTGCTCTATAAAGGAAGGTTAGTATTACCAAATTTTTCTCAGCTTATTTCCAAAAGTTTGCAAGAATTTCACTCCAGTCTAGTGGGAGGGCATTTAGGATATTTGAGAACTTATAAGAGAATTGTTGTTGTCTTATGTCAAAGAGGAATGAAGAAGCACATCCATGATTTTGTGGATCAATGCCAAGTTTGCCAACAAAGAAAATATTCAGCTTTGTCATCTACAAGGCTACTTCAACCTTTGCCACTGCTTGAGAAGATTTGGGAGGATATGTCGATGGATTTCATCGAGCAGTTACCTAAATCTAAATGATATGATTCTATTTTGTTAGTGGTTGATTGCCTTAGTAAGTATGGCCGCTTTGTTCATTTAAAACACCCTTATTCGGCTAAGAATGTTGTTCTGGTATTCATGAAAGACATCACTCATTTACATGGAGTGCCTAGGTCTATATTGTCCGATTGGGATAAAGTTTTAATTAGCAATTTTTGGGCTGAGTTATTTTGAATGTAGGGAAATGTCCTTAGGTGAAGCAATGCCTACCACTCGCAGATGGATAGCCAAACTGAGGTGGTAAATAAGTGCTTGGAAATTTATCTAAGGTGTTTTTCGTATGACGAATCTGGGTAGTGGGTTAAATGGTTAGCTTGGGCTGAGAATTGGAACAATACAACCTACCATGCCATCACCAACACCACTCCCTTCAACATAGGTTATGGCAGCGATCCTTCTTCCCTATTGTATTAAGGATACAAGTCTACAGTGGTAGCAGTAGTGGATGAACAGTTATAGACTAGAGATGCCATTCTTGATGAGCTTAAATTGCATTTGGCTCGCACTTAATCTAAGATGAAGCAGCAAGCTAACCAACACAAGAGAGACATTTAATTTGAGGTTGGGGACCTGGTTTACCTTAAACTAAGACCATATGGACTTCATTCTTTGGCTAGGAAGGTAAATGAAAAACTAGCACCCTCCTTCTTTGGCCTTACAAGGTTTTGCTATGAATTGGGTCGATTGCCTACAGATTGAAGCTGCCAACACATGATACCATTCATTAAGTTTTTCATGTTTCACAGTTGTGAAAAGCTTTGGGTGCTGGAGACATAAGTCAGCCACTACCTCTTTAGTTGGATGCTGACCTTGAGTAGATGGTGGAACCTAAACAAGTCCTCAATTCCTGTTAGATAAACAATGGTTCATCAAGAATTCGAGAAGTGCTTAGCAAGTGGAAGGGACTACCAGACTTCAAATCCTCCTGGGAACCTTATGAGCTGATTTGAAATTAATTTCCTACATTTCACCTTGAGGACAAGGTTGATTTCGGGCAGGGAAGAATTGATAAGCCTCTAGTTAAGTTAACCTATACTAGTAGGGCTAAAAAAATGTGAGATCAGGCCCTTATAGGATTACCTCAGGTCATTGTAGGCTTTAGGCAGTAGGAAAAAAGAAATGCAAGGTCGCAAAATTTGTTAAAAGGAATTAGTTAGTTAGTTACTTAGATTTTTGGGTTTTAGGTAAAAGGGAACTAAAGGAGATGAGGGAGAGAATGGGGGGAGAGACTGATCTAGAGAGAAGTTGGTTAGGGAGAGAGGAGCACCCTCAAAATTGCTCTAATCCTGTATTTTCAATCTCTGAGAAATATATTGGAGTGTTTCCAAACCAGAATTCTCTATCTTTCCTATTGTTCTCTACCAAACTCTTTTCTTTTTCAACATGTTGAATTCCTTGTTACCAAAATATTAGATGCAATCCATTTATCATGCTCAAACTTGTACAGGTTCCTAAACAAAGCCTTGCTTGCACTAGATGGTTCTAAGGATTATGGGAAGGTATGTAGCATCAATGAAGTTGAAGAAGTGAAGGCATGTCTCAGGCTTGTTCCAACATAGCCAGCAAGCATGGTCTATGCCATTGTTTTTGTAGTCTTCAACTTTCTTCACTGAGCAAGGAGTTACCATAGACAGAT
>SNVD02005273.1:0-22013 GCA_013180625.2 Boswellia sacra
GGCTTGGTCAAAGTAATGGTTACTTGAACTTCCTGCATTTGAGTTAGATTGATCTTTGGGGTTTTGCAATGTTTGAGAAGAAAATTTTCCCTTCTCTTGGATGCTAAATGTCGATGCAAAATTTGCAAGAGTTTCTGACAAATTTGCTAATGTTTGAGCAGTTTGGCTATTGAAAGTCTCTTGCTTTGTAATGAATGAATGCAATGTTTCTAGAAGGTCATTCCTAGGAGGAGGAGCATATGCATGATCATGAGAATTTTGAAAATTTTGTTGTGCTTGAAAAGGACTTGTGAGATGTGCATGTCGGTCAATTTTTCCAGCTAAAATTTGGGATGATTTCTCCACCAGATTGTAGGTTTGTGAATTGGATTGTTTGGGCCTTTTAAAAGTGTTCAAGAGATCATTCGTCTTCTTCAATGGAGACATTCCCTAATGGCATGGCAAAATGTTGGGCAATGCATCAGTAAGAATTGGTCATTGTCCATCCACAACGTTAATGTGACAGACATTTCTTGAATAGATCGAATTGACCACTCTTTTTCATCTCTAAAGCCTCGACTTTTCTAGCTAGTGTCGAATTTGGCTTGAAGGTCATGGTCTTCCCCTAATGTGTGTAAATACCTCTATTGGATGTCGAGGTTGGGGCCTTGCTTGGTGCCTCATAGGTGCCAGCGATGTCCCAATTTTGTGCCTTTTCTGCCAAGGAATCTAGGAATTCAAGTGCTTCCTCAGGATCTTTTTCTTTAAATTCTCAATTACACATTAATTCTACTAGTTGCCTATCTTGAGGTGTTAACTCTTCATAGAAGTGTGCAACTATTCTCCAAGTTTCAAAACCATGGTGAGGACATGTATTAAGTAGTTCCTTATACCTATCCCAACATTGGTAAAGGGTTTCCCCTTGTTTTTTGAGAGAAATTAGAAATTTGTCTTTTAAGAGAATTTGTTCTATGGGTAGGAAAAAATTTTTTCAAAAATTGTTGTTTCATCTCATCTCATGAACTGATGGAATTCGACCTCAATTTTTGTAGCCATGTTCTAGCTTTATCTTTAAAGAAAAAGGAAAAAGTTTTAATCTAATGGTGTTTATGCCACAATTTGGGTCACTATAAGAGTTACACACCTCTTCAAAAATTTTTAAGTGCGAATATGGGTTCTCCATATCAAGGACATGAAAGGTGGGTAGAAGTCGAACAAAACTTGGTTTAAAATTGAAATGGATTGAATCGGGAGGAGAAACTACACAAGATGGTGCACTAGTCCTTACCGGATTCATGAACTATTTGAGGTTTCTTGGTTGATTTTGATCATTTTGTTGGGAATGATTGTCCCCTTCATCCGTGAACCTATCCACTTGATTGTCGGCCATGTTTTCTTAAGGAAGATGATGTTTTTCTAACAAGTCTACCACTAAATGTTCGTGACCAAATTTTCATGCAAGAAAGAGAGAAGAAAAGAGAAGAAAAGATGAACACACAAAATAAAAAAATAAAAAATTTAGATCTAAGATGAGAAAAGAGAACACTTACAATTTTGCACGCAAATTTTTACCTTCCCCGACAACGGCGCCAAAAACTTGACACATCCGAAAAAGGATTGTCTCCCAAGTATAGGAGTGTCAAAGTAATAAAACCCAGTGAGACCGGGGTCGATCCACGAGGAAGGGAATTTAAGCGTTACAAATTATAAGCTAAATAAATGTGATATGGATGATTCAAAGAGGTGACATGATAATATCAACAAGTATGTAAGATGGTAGGCGGTATTAACGACCATTCAAATATAAAACAAAAAGCAAGAGGAGGTAAAACCATCCATGGAAATAGGTGGTATAACCAACCATAGTAAATTAAAGAACAATTTCATAAGGTGGTAGAACCTACCATAGTAAATAAAATAAAAAGCTCATAAACAATAGAATAATTAAAATACAAGAGGAATTAACACAATAACAATGAAGGCTAAGGTTAGGGGATCCGCCCTTGATATTTCGAATAAGGATAATTAACCCATTTTAGTTATATGAATTATATTTGTTCATTACCAATATTTATACCACTTCTTGTAAATGGGTTCAAGCATCCAATGTGCCAATCATCATATGTCTACAACAAATCAAGGTTCCTAACTAGATTTGTATCGGTAAGGAAGAAACATACATCATCTAGAAAGGATCCAAGCATTTGATGTGCCAAGGATTGTCGACAATAGATCAAGACCTCCACTTTACGAGTGGTGTCACGATTGAATAAGAAATTAAATATAAATCATATTGAATAAACATTATAAGATTAAGATTATTAAGCACATATTAAAGGTTAGAGAATCCTTATTCTCATATCAAGGGTTTTCACCCTTTCGCCTTAGCAAAAGAGAAATTAGAAGAACATTATAATAGAAAGAAAATAAAATGCAAGAAAAGGAAATTCATTAATAACATAAACACACAAAACACAATACAAGATCCTAGCCAAAGCCAAAATGTTCCAGCCAAGGCCAAGATGCCCTAATGGGTCACAAGGCACCTCTATTTATAGATACATCCAGGGGCAAACTTGTCAAATTACAAGGGTATAATTGTCAAATATTAGTTGTAAATATCTTTGACAATTGGGATCATTAGGCACCGACTTTGACCATCAATTTTGACATCGAAACGTTGTGAATTTTAATCACATGTCTTCATAAAAGTTGTAGATATTTCTCTCACTTTCTAGAACATATTGATTTGCACAATTTGGATACGTATTTTGAGAGATACGGTCCAAATACTGAGGCCTGGTCAGAGTGGGTCGAGACTGTAGATGGGTTCATTTCAAGCCCAATTTTGGTCCACTAAGAGCCCGAATTTGATGATGCTTGTGAAATGTAATCTTGTAGACAATTGAATCAGCTTTCCAAAACATTAAGAATTTCACCATTTTGATCTATAAATAGAGAGTTATGCCCATTTTACCGAACCTGTAACAAAACCAAAATTAAGAGAAATTAATTCCAAAGAATCAAATGCTACAAATATGCTTAAGTTGAGGAATTTAATGACACTATTAATGCAATATGATGAACTAAACTCTTATTAAACATGCATATTTAAGTGTTCATCAGTAGAAAATGTTCTTAAGGATTGCGTTGTGAAGGTAGAGAATCATGATCTATTAGCAAACTTGATTCCTTTAGATATCCGAGACTTCGATGTGATATTGGGCATGGATTGGCTTGCAATTCACCATGCATCTGTAGATTGCTTCAAGAAGGAGGTGGTGTTTAGAAACCCTGAAACACCTGAATTTATTTTCTATGGAGATCGACGAATCCTCTCTACTTGCATAATATCTGCTCTTGAAGCTAAACGATTATTTGAAAAGGGGTGTTCAGCCTACATAGCTCATGTGATTGATACTTCAATGAGTGAAGCAAGAATAGAAGATATTCCTATTGTACAAGATTTCCCGGATGTGTTTCCAGAAGATTTACCGGGCTTACCACCAGATAAGGAAGTTGAATTCACAATCGATTTAGCTTCGGGAACAACCCCTGTTTCCATGGCACCATACAGAATGGCTCCAGCAGAGTTAAAGGAGTTA
This sequence comes from Boswellia sacra, assembly GCA_013180625.2. Taxonomy (NCBI): domain Eukaryota; kingdom Viridiplantae; phylum Streptophyta; class Magnoliopsida; order Sapindales; family Burseraceae; genus Boswellia; species Boswellia sacra. Next base: position 3,585 of record SNVD02005273.1, read on the forward strand.
AAAGTGCAACTGCAAGAGTTGGTTGATAAGGGGTTTATTAGACCTAGTGTTTCACCATGGGGAGCACCGGTCTTGTTTGTTAAAAAGAAGGGTGGAACAATACAGTTATGCATAGACTACCGACAATTGAACAAGGTGACAATTCGTAACAAGTATCCTTTTCCTCGTATTGATGATTTGTTTGATCAGTTGCAAGGTGCAAGGGTTTTCTCTAAGATAGATTTGCGCTCAGGTTACCATCAACTCAAGATTAGAGAGGCTGATGTACCTAAGATTGCTTTCAGAACTCGTTATGGGCACTATGAATTTCTTGTAATGCCATTTGGGTTGACTAATGCTCCAGCAGTTTTTATGGACCTTATGAATCGAGTATTTCATCTTTATTTGGATCGCTTTGTTATCGTGTTTATTGATGACATATTGGTGTATTCGCGAGACAAAGAGAACATTTGAAGATTATTTTGCAGACCTTGAGGGAGAAACAACTTTATGCCAAATTCAGCAAGTGCCAGTTTTGGCTGGACAAAGTTGTGTTTTTAGGACATGTGATATCAGCTGAAGGGGTGTATGTAGATCCTCAGAAGATAGAAGCTATTGTTAAATGGGAGAGGCCCACTAATGTAACAGAAGTCAGAAGTTTTCTTGGCTTGGCAGGTTATTATAGGAGATTTATTGAGAATTTTTCCAGAATTGTTGTTCCATTAACACGGTTGACTCGTAAGGAGGTGAAGTTTGAGTGGACTGATGCTTGTGAGCAGTGTTTTCAAGAGCTCAAAATACGATTAACTTCGGCACCTATACTTACTCTTCCATCCGGTAACGAGGGGTTCGTGATTTACAGTGATGTCTCTAGACAGGGGTTAGGTTGTGTTTTGATGCAACACGGTAAGGTGATAGCTTATGCTTCAAGGCAACTAAAGAAGCATGAACAAAATTATCCCACCCATGACTTAGAATTGGCAGCAATTGTATTTGCACTCAAGACTTGGCGACATTACTTGTATGGGGCAACATGTCAAATTTACACAGATCACAAGAGCCTCAAGTATTTATTCACTCAAAAAGAATTGAATCTTAGGCAGAGAAGATGGATTGAGCTTATCAAGGATTATGACTGCACAATTGACTATCACCCAAGTAAAGCATATATAGTAGCGGATGCTCTCAGCCGAAAGTCCTCAAGCTCTATAGCCTATTTGAGGGTGACATATCTACCTTTATTGATTGAATTGAGGTCTTTAGGAATTGAGTTAACAATTAATGACTCAAGTGTGCTACTAGCCAATTTCCATGTTAGACCTACTTTAATTAATAAAGTTAGAGATGCACAAATACAAGATCCTCAGTTAATGAAACTGATAGAAGAGGTGAAGAAAGGCTTACGATCAGACTTTGCAGTTAGAGATGATGGAGCCTTACTTATGGGAAATAGACTTTGTGTGCCCAACTTTGAAGAATTAAAGAAAGAGATTATGGAAGAAGCTCACTTTTCAGCCTATGTAATGCATCCAGGAAGTACTAAGATGTATCATAATTTGAGAGAACATTATTGGTGGCAAGGTATGAAGCGGGATATTACAAAATTTGTGTCTCGATGTATAGTTTGCCAACAAATCAAAGCTGAGCACCAGAAACCCGCGGGACTCTCTCAACCACTTCCTATTCCTGAATGGAAATGGGAACACATTACCATGGATTTTGTGGTAGGACTTCCACGTACTATGGCTGGTCATGATGGTATTTGGGTAGTGGCAGATCGTCTTACAAAATCTGCATACTTTTTACCTGTCAAGGCTACTTATTCATTGAATAGGCTAGCTAGTATTTATATAGCAGAGATAGTCCATCTTCATGGTGCACCTGTGTCAATAAGATCAGATAGAGATCCACGTTTCACTTCCAGATTTTGGCCTAGCTTGCAAAAAGCTTTAGGCATAAAATTGAATTTCAGCACAGCTTTTCACCCACAAACAGATGGCCAATCTGAGCGTATCATTCAAACTCTTGAAGATATGCTTAGAGCTTGTGTATTGGAGTTTAAAGGAAATTGGGATGTTTATTTGCCTCTAATGGAATTTGCTTATAATAATAGTTACCAATCCAGTATTGAAATGGCACCTTATGAGGCTCTATATGGAAAGAAATACAGAACACCAATATGTTGGGATGAAGTGGGTGAGAGGAGACTATTGGGATCAGAACTAGTACAGGATGCGAATGAAAAGATAGTTATTATTAGAAACAAGATGAAGGCAGCACAAGATCGACAGAAGAGTTATGCTGATAAGCGTAGAAGAGATCTGGAGTTTCAGGTGGGAGATAAAGTGTTCTTAAAGATATCTCCTTGGAAAGGTGTGCTTCGTTTTGGTAAACGTGGAAAACTAAGTCTGTGTTACATTGGACCTTACGAGATTATCGAGTGTGTGGGTACAGTTGCTTACCGTTTAGCTTTGCCTCCAGAGTTGTCAAAGATACATAACGTGTTTCATGTCTCTATGCTCCGAAAGTACGTGTATGATCCAAGCCATATCCTTCAACAGCAGCCAATTCAATTAAAAAAAGACTTGACTTTTGAAGAAGAACCATTAGAGATCATAGAATGGAAACAGCAAGTACTTTGTGCTAAGACTATTCCATTGGTTAAGGTATGGTGGTGAAATCACTCGAAGGAAGAAACTACGTGGGAGCGAGAAGACGTTATGCGAGCTCAGTATCCACATCTCTTTCTCTCAGGTTAGTAATTTCGAGGACGAAATTTTTTTAGGGGGGTAGTATTGTAAAGCCCATTAAATTTTTTTAAGTAAGCCTAGCCCATTGTTATTTTAGCCACGCCCATATATTCATTTATATGCCATGTATTTCTATTAGGATTAATTAAGACATAATTAGAAGAAAAAAAAAATTCAAGAGAAGGCAGAGGGGGAGACGGGAGAGAAGGAAGTGAAAGGGCAAGAGGACAATTTTGATTTTCAAGAGGAATTTGGAGAGTCTTGAGGTAATTTCTTCAATTTTTACTATAATTAAATGGAATATTATGATATTAGAGAGAAATTAGATATATTTGAGAATTTTTTTAGAGAGAGAAGGAAGAACAATGATGAAATTGGAAGTTTTATTCAAAGTATTTCACATTCTTGTTGATTTTATGGAGTTGGTTTGAAGGAATTGAAGTTTTGATGATAATTATGGAAAATTAAGGTTCTGTAAACAGTATAGATTTCGAAAATTATAGCAATCTGATGGCTTGTAATCTGGTTCTGAAATTTATATATGTTAAAATAGACATCCTAAGGAATTGTTTAAAGTTGGATTCACTGAAAAATGTTGAGTATACAATTTTATATGAATTTTCGAAGTTTACTGTTTACTGCTGGAAATTTAATTTTTCTGCAGAAAATCTGTTTTGGGTAAGTTATTTGAGGTACCTAGAGATCATCAAAAATTATGAAATTTGGGATATGATTTTGCTTATATGTCTAGTTTAAAACTGGAGATTTTTGTGATTTTACGAATTTTGTACAAATTATCATGTATTTTGGAATAGGGAGAGGTCAGTTCTGGAAATGAGTTTACAGAATTTGTGTATCTAAAAAAAATGAAGGATTTAAGGGATCTAATGAACACAGAATGCTATGCAATTTGGTATAATATTATGTATGTATGTGTAGAAGACCTTTATAAAATATTAGACCATTTGGATGAGTGAATTAATTATTAAAAATCGGAGAACCAGAATTGGTCAGTTTAAGAAGTGTGAAAATGGAATTAATTAAGAGAATTAGTATGTTATTGGTGAGATTGTGGTTTTGTGAAATTAAAGAATTTTATTTGGTTTTTCCCTTAGGTGAGACTGCAGTTCCTAATACATACCGGGATTCGATCGCAGAAGGGGTTGCCACACAAGTTGATCCACGAGATTGGGAGTGGGAAAAATATTATGTTTACCAACAATTGAACTATAAATTATAAATTTCTATTATTTTTTTATAATTGTTAGCGAAACTTTATTAAGTTAGTAAATAGATATTCCTTTGTTCTTGTATGAAGCATATTTTATAGTTTATCAAATTTTTGTCTATGTAGTTATCAGAAATGATTGTTTAATATTTTAGAGATTTAAAAGTAAAGAATTGAATTTTTATGTTTTACTAAGCCAGTACCCAATTCATTCAGATAGTGAAATTATAGAAGTCTTTGGGACCCATTCAGGCACACATAGAGGCTTTGGGCCGTGTGATCTGGATGTTTAGCCCTTTGGGGGCAGCTCTGCGCATGCGTAGGATCAGTATAGTGATATCTTGGCCTGAGCGATCCTAGCCCCGCCAGGTCATGATCAGTCAGATTAGTTTGGGTATTTGATTAGTGAAACTGTAATGATTTAGAAATTTAAAATGCGAAATGAGTTTTACAGGATTTAGAACCTTAATACAGTTATCAGATTGAATTTTGAATGCAAGTGGAAATGCCTTAGAATATTTTTATATCAAAATTTTGATTTTGTGAAAGGCATATGGATTATTTAAAGATTAGCTTCCTCGTTTTTGTATCTTTTCTAAGTAGTTTTCTAATTAATGTTAGTAAAGCAGAATTTTGAGTTAATTACTTGTTATGATGTATTATTTTATCTTATGCAAATTTTTATCTATTTTAATGACTTTATCCCACTCACTGAGGTTATACTCACCCTATTTTCTTTTCTTTAAAAACCCCTTTTTCCCCAGGAGATTGCAGTGTTCAGTCGGAACGCCAGTAGCTGCTTGAGGTTGGCCATTTGATGATGTTTTGAGAGCTTTCTTTTTGATATTTTATTGTATTATTGTAGATGGTTTTCTTGCATATGTAAATATTTTGATATCGTATATGTATCAAAGATTTGTTTTAGTTTCTTTTAGACATTTTTTTTCACTCATCATGCTTGAGTTTTTAAACTTATATTAAAATTTTAGTTGTAAACTTTTTGAATCATAATTAATCACATTTGAGGCTGGAGGCCATATTTTCTTTTAAAGACTGTTTTAGAGATACAATTATTTTAACAGAGGACTTAAGGTCCCGAAAAGGAAGTTACTGGTTATATAAATAATTTTGGAAGTGTTGAATTTTGTGTACTTGGCTGGAGGATTATTCTAAAATACAGGGGAAACTCTGCCAAATTTTTCGTAAATTAGCATATTTTAAAAAGTTAAATTTTTTTAGTACAGTTTTAGGCACGATTCGCCCGTGTTAGCTAGGGGCAGGCCGTGTCAATATGAGTGTATTCAACTAAATTAATTCAACCAAAATAAAATTAAAAAGTATTTAATAAATAACTAGAGGTTACATTTAGATTGTTATTTAAAAGGGAAAGAAATCTATCGTTCATATTCTCATAAACTTTTATTGGGAAAAAAAAAACTCAAACAGAGAAATGTTTAATACGTAACCTTTTCTTGTATTTTTTAATTTTTTATCGAAACCAAATCTTCAAACAAATTTTACTAGCCGTCATGTTTTAATTTCGATGTAGAATATATGTCTATCAATAACATAAGCTTCTTTCTAACCAGTGGAAAGGGATGACACGTAGGGCAAGAGAGATCATCAAAAATTTAAAAGCTAATGTATAAAAGCTGGCATTAGAATATTGCATTTTTCACATGCACGTTGATGTCTATTTCACAACGATAAGAAACAATTAGAAACTCATAATCATTATCTTTTTCATATAATTATATATTTTAATCATGTTCTTGCTCCTGAACGCCCACGGCCGACATTTTTTCGATCCTGAGTATAAAAGTATCCATTTCTACGCATGTCGACACTCTTATGTTTTGGGATTATGCGTGCAATATTTTGGTTCAGTATAATTTTGCTAATTGAACCGTAGGACTTAGTGGCGGACTCAGAAATTTTATTTAGAGGGGGCACCATATAGTTTAGAATTAAAATAAATGTGTAACTAAATATAATAATTAATATTTAATTTTATTTAAAATAATTTTTAGATAAATAAAAAATTATATAACTTTTTTATTTTTGATCTTATATATGTGTGTATATATGTGTAAGACTAAACTAATATATTATAGTTTGAAAAAGTTTTTTAACATATATATATATATATATATATATATATATATATATATATGTTTTAAAGTCTTTTGATTATAATTAAATTAATATGTTTTGAATAACATTGTTTTAAGACTTTATATTTAATATTTGGATTTTTATAATCTATAACTACAAAATTTAATTTTTGTACTATTTGATTATCTAAATTTTAAGATTATAAGTTAATTAATATATTAATGATGAATTGAATTCAAAGAAAATTATAAAAATTTAGATTGATGATATAGTATACGAATATATTACAAATAATCTTTCAAATCTATTATGATTATTTATATTCTAAATACCTTCTAAATAAATTGTATGAATATATAAATCATTATATTTCAATAATGCAATAACATAAAATAGAGACACACGAGTGAACCTACCCAATTATGTAACTCTAAGAGAATTTAGTAGAAACAACACTTAAAGTTAAAGATGAATCCAATAGCATGAGAAATAATTGTTAAAAACAGGTAATTTTTATAAGAAAGTATATTTGTTAAAATGAAGTAATTTTATATAAGGGTATATTTGTGATAGTTAAAATTTAAAGGGGTGTAACAAAATTTCAAATTTTTAGTGGGGGCCCGAGCCCCCTCTGGTCCAAGTGTAGGTCTGCCATGGTAGGACTTCTCCATCTTACAATATAGAAACCAAGCTATTTTGAAAAGGTATTGAAAGGGAATTATCTTCCCTTCAAGGCCCAATCCCATACATAGTTGAGGAGAAGTCGAGCTTAGTCTAGTACTTAACCCTCTAAAAGGCCTTTTTAGAATTATACAGACCAAATCCTTTAAGCCTAGCCCACTAGATCCCTTATTCACCCTTATTCTCTAGATGAGACAAAATTAATGAAAAGTGAGATGGATGAGACAAGGGTTGCCGGAATTCATGTTGTGAGCTGGAAGCCCCACGTGGGACAGAGAAAAGAAGAAAGAAATTCATAATGAAAGGGGGAGGTAACATGAAAAATCGAGGAGGTAAAGAGTGGAAGCTAGCTTAAAAAGTAGAGGGGGAGCTTTATATAGAGAAGAATGAGGAGCTTGGAGATAGAAAACTAGATGGCATGGTGGAGTTTGAGTTTCCAAGAGAAGAAACCCCAAAAGAGAAAATAGATGCTGCTAGAAGCAATCCAGAATGGTGGACATCACAGGTGAGGGGGGAAACTCAAGAATAGCCTTGGGGAAAAGAATGGAAGCTTCTGATGAAGATAAATAGAGGGAAAATAAGCTTCCTAGGGGGAGATTGGGCCCAGAACAGATCAATTGACACACTGGGAAACTTCTTCTCAAAGCTCTCCCCATCTTCTTCTTCTTCTTCTTCTTTAATCTATTTACTTATTATCTTTTTATTCATGTATGATTTACATTCAATTATTCACTGATTATCTAACCCTTGCTTACTCAAACAAAATTTGGGACTTGACTTTGACATCGGAGTGCCTTTGCAGGTACCCATCCCCTCCTCTGTGTGGTGGGACTACAACCAATTGGAAATAAAGCTAGTTTTGTGTGAGCTGTTTCTTGAGTAACGGGGTTGAGAAAGAATATGTAGTTCAATTCAACCTGAGGTACAATTTTATGCACTTTCAGGTATACAGACGAGGACACCAATCTAACCACTTGATTACTTAATTAAGTCAATAATTAAGTCAATAATATGAAGAATAACAATACGAAGATATTTAATTTAAATAACCAAAAGTTTAGCTTAAAGAATGATTTACCTAAACTCTTACTCCTTCTGTGTTTATATGGAGTTTGTAGAACTTAAAATCTTGGATTTATGTTGGTCTGTATCCAACTAAGTCAATGAAGGACCCATGATTTTATCTAAGAGGGGAAACCTTTAATATTTTATAGTTTATAATCCTTTTAATAAATATTGACGGTATGAGAGAATTTATTTTATACCAAAGAGAAACACATATGGAGATAATGAATATTACCCCTCCGAAATAACCCTAATACAATAAATTAAATGCAAAAAATTAGTATTTTATAATTATCAACAATCTTACATATTTATAATCATCTCTAATGCATAATTTATATTTTGAAAATTTTTCATAATTACCTTAATGTCAATACTATAAAAAATACCTTTATTTATAATCTAAAAAACTAGCATTGTAGTCCAAAATTTAAGTTTTAGGTCTAGGATTTACAAGCAAATCTTATGCATTAATCAAACGCAAGCTTATTTTTTTAATTAGTATACAGGAGAAGCTCATATAGTTATAAATTTTAAAATATTTTTCAATTATATTATTGGTATAAAAGAAGAGTCTATGAGTAGTATTAGACTAAAAGCAGATAGACTATAAATGTTTGACAGACTAATAATAAGAAAAATGAAAAACAATATCTAAAAGTTAGTAAATGTAATAAATGTTTGAGAGTCTATAGAGGAGAAGGGTTTAATTATAATCTAATAAATGTAAAAAAAAAAAATGTTGAAATTCTACGAGGGACCCGAGCCCGACTCCCTTCCTAGCTCCGCCTATGAACTATGTGGCAATTTCCATGTAAAGTGAGTGGTCCAAATGTATCCTAAAATTTAAAATCCATCTTGCATGATCCTTTGCTTTTATGGGATTTTCAATTTTTGTCAAATAACTAGACACATGGTGGCTATCCATAAAAGATGGGAGATTGTGAGTAATGGTTAACATGGGCTCCGTAGTTTTACAATGCTAAGCTATAGGTTTTTCTTAGCGGGTATCTTGCATCATATCATTCATTCGTTATGCCTCCTTGATCCATTTGCTTGATCTTTTCTAACTAGGTTGAATTGATACGAGTTTTATGGATCAAATTGTCATCAGTTGCATGTGCATTTCACCTTGGTTTTATTAGTGCGACCCAATATATTTCCTTGGATTGATTTTGGACCTTCTTAATCTTAGAAATCATCTTAAACTTCGGTAGGTCATACTATTATATAGAGTAGTTCTATTTAACCCCCCTCTATTTCAAAATTAAAAAAGAGAAAAGTTGTAATAAAAATATAATAAGTAAGATAATTAACATCAACTAGATTGACTTAAACCAAAAAAAAAAATCTTAATTTCTTTTTATATATCTTTAATCTCTTTCCATTATTTTCTCTTACCATATCAACTTAATCACTTCCAACTATGTCAACTCTATTTCCAGTTTATTGTGTTTTATCTAATGGTAATCAACATCCAACTATCTTTCTTTCTCTATAACTTTCCATTGCCAAATCATCCACATACTATTGTATTATCAACAAATTGTTTTAAAAGAAACATAATTTACTATTAGTTTCCCTTTGAAATACCAAAACTAAAAAATAATTTGATTGATTATTTTGTTTATATGGATGTGAAGAATTCAATAAGAAAAGGGAAATAACTGATTACCTACCAGGAAGCCTTTTTATTTATTTATAATTCCTTCAACTTAGGAACTACAAGAAGACAAAAGAAAAACATTCAGATACCATTAAGGTATCAAATAATAATTTTATTAAAGATTAAATTTAAGAGAAAAAGTTAGACACCATTAAGTCAAATAATACTTTATTTAAGTTTATTGGGAAAATAATAAAAATTTGATATGGAAGGTAATTGATGAGGGATTCTTTAAAAATATTCAAGATTACAATTACATCCTTTTTAGATTAGAGATGGGATCCAATGAGATAAAAAATGGGGGCTGAATAAAATTACTCATTATATATTCATTAATATTAAAATGGGACAATATCAATAAGTATCCTCGAGTTTTCACTTAATATCAACTTCAGAATGATTATGCATTTTTCATCAATCACACCGTTAAAGTTGTCTTCAAATCATCATCTTCACCCCTCAAATGATCATTTTCAGGGGTGTGATTGATGAAAAATGACCAACTTCATGGGTTTGATTGATGAAAAATGCATAGTCATTCTTCAATTAAAATCAAGACAAAACTTGAGGGTACTTATTGATATTGTCCCATATTAAAATCCACATGTCACCATATTCTCAAAACCTTAGACAAAATTTGGTGAATGGAGGATGTTGGTTCTAGAATTATATATATCTTAAAAGAATAGTTGTATTTAGTCTCTACCATTTAAATCACTAGAGTCTAAATCTTACTTTTAAGTTTACTCTTTCAAAATTTTTAAATTGATGTTGTTTTCTTATTAAACCCTAACTAATTCTCAATTTATCCTCTTACTATAGGTTTTAACTTTTGATCGCATCAACATGCAATCTTACAATCTTAGCTTTCTTTTTTCTAGCTTCAAACATGAGTAATAATGAGCATGTGTTGTGGAGAATACCAGTGAAACAAGAGTTGGGACTTCAAGGCCTAACCCTCCAGATCAAGATAAATGTATTGGTAGCTTGGAAGTCACAATGGAGAACATGAGGAAAGAAATTTAGAAGCTAAGAAACCAACTCAAATGACTCTAAAGTTGCAACAGAATATCAGAGGATAACACCAACCTTCCTCTACTGTTGGGGACGCAAAATCCAACACCGGCCCTTCACCTAGGAATCGGTGCTCCCTTACCCAATATTGGCCTCTTACCAAAAATAGATTTTTGCTATCCAACTTTGCTCCCTTGATCATCAGGATGGTTCTCTCTCTCTCCCTCTCTCTCTCTTAAAACTCCTTGCTTCACACAAAGGCATAATCAATAGTACACTAAAAATTTTAAAATTCAAAATGTACTCTAGCATAAAACATAAAGCTTCTTTGCTCTTTCCTATAAACTACTTTACTCTTTTTGTTAGATGATTTACTCTCGCTTTTGTGTTGTCGTTTTTATAAGTAAAATTTTCAATAAACTCATAAATGTATATTATAATTAGTTTAGACTAAAGTTTATTCATGACATGTGATAGTCAATTACAATTACAAAGGAATTATAATATTTGTTTCATGAGCTAGTTTTAGTTTTTATATGTAAATCTTTTCAATATATTTATATTATAGTCAATTTAGGATAAATTTTATTTATTACATTTGATAGTTTACAACTATAAAAGAATTATAATATTTGTGATATGCGTTTGTTTTGGTTTTCTATATGTAATTTTTCCGATAGAATTACATTATAGCTAGTTTAAGCAAAATTTTTTTAATGAAATTTGATAGTTCATAATTATAAAAAAATTTGTGTCATGAGTTAATTTTAGTATTTGTAAGTATTTAAATTAACTTATGGTTTTAATTTTGGATATATATGTGATGTTAAATGATTTTATTTTAATATTGCTATTTTGCTTATGTACTAAATTTCTTGTGTTCTAAATAGTATAAAATATAAGATTAAAACTTATGGAATATTGCGTAACACCTTTCATTATAAACAAGACAATGATTCATAATCTTCCCTAATTTATATTATATAAACATTATTAGATAATTTTAGTATATAAATTAACTCTAAAGTCAAACAAATTATTGATACAGTGCTTTAGTTTATCAAAATGTAATTGAGGCAAATTAAATACCGAATAATCAATTAATGAACTCAAGATTTAAGTATTTAAACCCAAAACAAAGCAAAGTTTCTGGCTCTGCCAATGGCATTAATAGAAAATGGCAGAAGATGATTGCATGTGTAAGTAAGCCTAAATGTAATGTTAATTTGTGGCATTTGCCCTTTTTTGTTTACTAATTCAATTATTGTACACATAAGTCATGATACTAGATAATTGACCAAAGTATTTGTGAGCGAGGCTTCCACCACACTCCAAGTGATTGCAACCTTAGCACTACTTCCCAATGCAAGTCTTTTGAAACTTTGGGATCAAAAGGTACAAGTCACGAAGACTAGCCAAGAGATCATAGAGTCGCCATCCGGGATATAACAACAAGAATTTTGGGTGATGACAATCTGATCACTTGCTTTTGGATCCAAACTGCCTTCACCTCTTCAAAGATGGATTCAAGAAGTTAGGTACAGATCTTCGATCTGCTCGGACAAAGTTTGGCCTCCACTATGGTCTATCAAGTTCATGGTTTTAATTTGTTACCTGTTGTTTATCTTAATCCTAAGTCCGATTAATACACAATCAATTTTTTCTTATTTATTACATGTGGGGTGTCAACAATTTATATCCATTCATAGAAAGAGGGGAAGGAGAATATAGTACATGTCCATTCAAACATGGGAAAAATGGGAAAGGAATTACAACCATTCCAGAACACGTAAAAGTAAATGCAAGAAATAAATAAATAAATTCCAAATAGGAAACAAAATCAAATAAACACTTCTAATCCTCCAAAGCAAATCTCACCACAAAAACTCAAACGGGCCTTGCTTTGGAAAATGTATCCTTCACCACTACAACAAAAAGAACATATGGTCGCATTCCTTCATTGCTACTGAAAGTGTTTGGTAGCATTAAAGCACAAGCTATTGTATGCCAAGCAACTAAAAGTCTTTGGATTTGGTTGCATTTATGTGAGGCTATGAATTATTCATGGGTAGCATGTGTGAAAAGCCATTGAAGTTTTTCTGTAACAGTCATAGAAAGCTATTAAGATTCTTCTCGTAGCATATTAGTAAGGCTATAGCTTCAATTTTTAGAGCATTTTAATAGGGCTATTATTGATCTTTTTATAGCATATATTACTAGCTGTAAATAATTCTTTCATATTAAGTATAGAATGCTACAAATGAACTTTTTATGGCATGCATAGAATGGCAATGGAAAACTATTTCGTAGCATACACATATAGCTACAGACATGGATTTTCTAACATGCAAGGAATCCAAATTATTTTTTTTTTCTATAGCATCTAGTTGGAAGGTGGTAACTGAGTTCTCATAACATTATACAAATGCTACTATAATATGATTTTGTAGCATGTCATTATTATAACAATTATTATGAATGTTTTACGATTATTAATGATATTTAAACTATTTTAACAAAAAGATTTCGTTCATCATATTTAACTAATATATAGTGATGAAGTACATCTTAACTAGCATGTATCAAAGTTACACAAATATATATATATATATATATATATATATATATATATATATATATATATATATATATGAAAAGTTTACCATACAACTCTCACGCTCTAGGTACAACATACATCAAAGACCTCACATACATCATAGATCTTTTGGATGCTTGGTTTATAAAATCCAAAGTCAAAATTAATATGTAAGTCCTAGCCATTCAAAAATAAATCAACAAAATATTATTCCTTCTGTAATTCCCATCCTGCGCTTCTTCTATATTTTTATGATCTACATCATTTATTCAAATGAAATATAATTATTTATATTTCAAAAAGGAAAACAACATAATAGTCTAAAGATATGATGGGATATATTATTGTTGTTGTTTTAGCTTTCTTACACAATCACAAAGTAATAGAGAAGCAAAGAGCAGTAGACTTGGAAATGCATATGAAACTAAAATGTAATGAACTTAAGGCAAATAATGTAATGAACATACTTTAAACTTAGTAGTTCTTTTTTCTCTCAAAATTAAATTCTTTACATTTATTGATTGTCTTGATGTTGTTAGGTTTGAGCATCAATCTTTCTTCTTCATTTTTTGCTCACTTAATTTTTTTAACAAGCCTTGATTTGGAAGACCTCCAAAGTGATCCCATCTCCTTAAACACTTTTTTTTTTGTCACTTTTCTTCCAATTTGTATCTTGTATGCAAAAATAAATAAATAAATAAATAAAATGATTAATAGATTGATTATTTTACATATACATTGTATAGATACCAAACTTAGGCATTTAGACCACACCTAAATAGTTTTCCATGGAATTTTTATCTTCTCTTCTGGAAGCTTTCTCCAATTTGAAAGTGTAAAAAGAATATGCTCTCTAACTAACATCCTAAGAATGAAGACAACATAACAGATTGCTCTCCAATTGGCTGAACATATTCATTAAATTTGACTTCAATTCAATTATCACCAATTAGAGCAATGTTTTTCATTTTTGTTGTACTTCTCTTTCGCTTAACTGCATGCGACTCTTCTAGTTGATCTATTGAAGCCATAAGAGCTAATCTTCCTCACAAAATCCTATTTATAAAAGGAAAAATAAATTGGTAAAAGATAAAGTTTCTTATCTTTCTCAACTATAAAATAAAATTTTAAGCAAAAATTAAAATATTGAAGTTAAAATTAAATAAATATAAATGCAAATAAAATGACCTCTTACCTTTAAACTAAAGTGATGTCTTTTTATGATTGATTACCCATTCAGAAACAAATTTAGTGAAACATTAAACAATCCCTTAACTTGATATATATTAATAACCCAAATCCAACAAAAAATGCAACATTAAATTCAACTAGTGAAACATTAAACAAAAACTTATTAGCCTTTGATTGGCTGCTGGAAAAAAAAAAGCCTTAACTTGATATAAGATAACTTATTATTTTAAAATTCTATTTCTTCTTTCTTTGTCCGTAAAGCAATGTTTGACAATAGAAAAATAAAAATCTCCCACTACACGCACCATCTTCAATATTTTATCATAAAAATTAAGCTTACATACTGGATCACTTGGGGCATATAATATATATTCTATTCTATTCTTCAACAAACTACTCAACAAATTAAGTATATGTAGTGATACGCAATAGAACATCTACTCCTTGAATATATAAAAGACAAAGATTTTTATTATGTAACACTATAACCTTCTATTCATAAAATAATGATTAAATTAGCTTGAAAAAGAAAGCCATTGCTAGCTAAAGCACTTGATCCATTAAACTAAAACTCACTCTGTTTATTACTTATATTTGCATCAAGTCTAGAAGGAGGGTAGATACATCATCCATGCTTAATTAACCAAGTGATAATGCTCCAAAATTACTATAAGGCAATGAGACCCAAGGGGCGAGACAATAGTGAAAATCACATAGCTTTTGCACCCTTTGGCATGTAAAATCCACTTTCCTCTGTTTTCTTGAAATTTACCTGCCATCTGTGGTTCAAATTAAATATAACGTTTTAATTTTCTAAGGTGAAAACAATATTCTACAAAATAATGTTGAAAAAATTGAAAAACAAACAGTAGTAGAACTCCATGACATGAAGAGAAGCAATATCATCAAAATTATCAGCTGAGATTAACAAAGATTTATAATCGACTGAAATATGAACAAAAAAAAGGCAATTGAAAATCTAAAAATTATGCAAACAAGAAAGAAATTACATAAAAATTAGCCTAACTATTATAATCTAGCCTTTATCCATATAAATCAATCCAAATACAGGAAATCCATGAGAAAAAATTGGAATTTTAAGAAAAAATATCAATGTATCTGTTGAAATGATTCTTAAGAACACCCAATATTTGATAAAGCTCAAAGTTGTAGACAAATAAGAGAACCTTTTGATGGCGCTGCTCTCTTTTCCAAAGTTAGGTTGAGATTAAGAATCGTTCAACTTAAACAGCCAATTAAAATACAAACAAAACAACATGCAAAGTTGAGAAAATACAAAAAAAAGAAAAGATCGTGTTTACCCTCTCCACTTTTTGTGTAATGCTTTTCTTGGTTGGGATTTGGATCTTCAATCCAAGAGATACCTACATATCCATTGTTCCAATCAGATTCAAAAAGTTATAAAGAAATTAAAAGTGAATGAACCATTTTAAGATTTTATTCATTTTAAATATAATATAATTAGACAAACAATTGTTAAAAATTCAATTTTATTTTATTTTAAATTTAATTTACAAAATTTAGAATTTAAATTAAAATACATCATCAACAAAATAAAGACTTAAAATATTTTTGATATTACAAAAATATATGTCAAAAGGAATGAAATTTATACAAATTAATGCATTTTTTCATCTTAAAGTTTATATGTCATTCCCTCCAATCCACATACTCTCTTCATGCTCAACAAAACCATCTCCAAAGCTACCATCAACAAGCTTTTCCTATAGAATATAGAATTTATAAGTGCCGAGATAAATACTGAGTCCATGCACCCAAAAAAGACATGTAATACAGAATCTTAGTTTATTTAAATTGAAACTTGAAACGCTTGACAAATTTGCACAAAATTAAGAACTAAATTTTATAAAAGCATTGACTGAAATAGAGGAAACAGAGGAGGGCCACTAGCTTTTGTTATGAAAAACACAGGAAACAGATAAAACCTTAGATAACATTCCCCACCCTTCCACTTTCCTGCTACAATCAATCAAACAATGATTTCAAATTCCTCATTTTCAATGAAATATTGATGGCACAACCCATTATGCCACCACCAGCTAACATACAAAGAATTAAATAAAGTTGCAGGTAGGAGAAAAAACAGTCATATTGAGAAAGATCAAGAAATTGAAATAGTAATTAATAAACAACCTAACTATATTATCTTACATATCTAAGAATCTTGCAATTTAATGGGAAAATAAATGACTATTCAATAATAAAACTACAAATCGATAAGACAGACAATAAACAAATTGTACACTAAACAGAAGAAAAGCATCAACCTGAAATCTCCATCCTTGTCAAAGTTTAGTTTCAGAAGATCTGCATTTGATTCAAATTTCTCTAAGATTCAGATTAACATCTCCTACTCTCATTAGATTAACATCTTTTCTTTCTTCTCTAGGTAGATCCAGATTGTACACCAGTTTTCATCCAGAAAAATAGTCCATTGAGACAAGAAATATTGTTGATTGGTAGAAAATGACAAGAAACTTTTGTGAATTAGAAGAAAACAACAATATATTCCATTTATGATAGCCCAAACAAATAGTTATAAAGCATAATAATTAACTAGAATCGCCCACACTTAAAAAAAATTAATACGAATTGAGTTTAATGTTTTGAAAAAGAAAACACACACACACACACACACACAAAGGCACTGATAAAATATGGCAAACAAGAAATAAGTGAGGATTCTTACTTCGTTGCTGTGAGAAAATCTGAGGCCCAAATCCCAGAAATATCAAGGACTAATCCATAAACTACAGATTCTCTAATCACCCTCTGCCTTGCATTTCATAAAATCAAAGTAATTACTACTACCTAATGGTGTAAACATCAGCAACAAGACATTACTCATGATAAGAGATATTTAAAATATAATTTAGATATCTACATATTTTAGCAAAAATCATGAAATGATAACTTGAACCAGAGACTTAAAAGAAAATGGATTGAAGCTAACAAGAGAGATAGAATTATACAATCGAGATGTATTCAAAAGTTAAGAGTAAAGAGCCTCAAAAGGAAAATTTTGTTATGCTTTGAAAATGATAACCTTAATGAAGATGATGAGCAATTCAAGTCATGGATATCAAAGAAGATCAAATCAAGCTTAAAGACTTTCTGAGAAGACATCAAGGCTTCTGAGTGGAGAATTCGGTCCCTCCTTGGACACAATATGTACTATTTTCTATCACCAGATGGCTTTGTTTCCAAGGTAGAAGAAAATCACTTTATCGAGGTTAAAAATTCATAAAAGAATACAAGGATAATGGATAACAAAGTCGCATACCTTGTATAAGCTCTCAACCTTGAAAGATCCATCGGCCTTGATTCTAGGCATAAAAGCAGTAGAAATAAGAATAAGGTAACCAAATCTCACCAGAAATAAGCCTATTGCTGGTGCATAACGGTCCAAGGACAGAGCCATCTCCTTGACCACCAGATTGTTTTGGATACATAGGCAGTTACTAGCTTCGCTTCCGATATTCTTCTTCCATGAAAGGCAACAAATTTAGAAGAAACTATGAAGCAAGATGAATTAATGAATCTTTTTTCGGATGCCAAACGAGCAAATCAAGGATGCAAGGGCAAGCGATGATGGATTGGAAGCGGAGAGTGGAGTGGGAAGATGTTGATGCGGAGGTTTGAGATATGTTTTTGTGGGGTTTAGCCGGCATTTGGTGCATTATAAAATTAGGATTTTAAGAGAAAGGGAAAGAAGAGGATTTATAGAAGGGTGATATGTATCAAAACGACACAGTTTCAAATGACCAATTTATTTTTTTAGGTTACTGTATGTTTTTGTTGAAAGTAGCTAATTAAAGGTGGAAGAAAGAATGTTGCCGATTAATTTTTTAATTAACAATAACTTTTCTCAAATGCTATGGTTTTATTATCCTTTAGTTGCATTCTGCAAATGCTACCAATTTAAATGCTTTTATAGCTTCCCAGAAAAATGCTATGAATATATATGGGAAAGCTATCAATAATAAAATGCTACTTTTTAAGTTACATATCATAGCATTCTTTTCTTAAATGTTATAAAAAATAAACTTTTAGTAGCATCATAGAAAAAATGCTACAATGCAGTGCTACTAAATGTGATATT
>SNVD02005276.1:0-22186 GCA_013180625.2 Boswellia sacra
TTTCTCATAATAATTGTGATAAAATAAATTGAATAATCATAAATAGAAGAAGTTTTCAGCTTAGCTCTTCATCATTAAATAAGGCCATTAATAATAACAGGCATGATTAAAATAAATATTAATCTAAATGTATTTCCATACTAATTATGACACCATTAATCATTAATCAACTAGACTAAGCATGCATAAATAACATCTAAGCATCACATAATTAACCACTAATTGATTAATCAGGCTTAATTAACCACATAATTAACTACTAATTGGCAACTAATTATCTACTAATCATGCATAATTAGCAAGTAATTAATGACAAATTATCGACTAATTAACTACAAATTATGCTTAATTAAACCTCTAATCCTAAGCTAAACATGGCGATTAACTACTTAATTAACTAATCCTAAGCATGGCAATTAACTACTAATTAACTAATCCTAAGCATTGCAATTAACTACTAATTGACTAAATTAATCCTAAAGTAAGCATGGCATAATTATTTCTAATTATCCCTAAACATGGCAAACTAAACTGAATAGAATATTTAAACTAAAGAGGAGGCCCTCAAAAAACTTACCGAATACCATATTAAGTCAGAAACCGAATCTTTGTCTAGCATCGACACTCTGGAATTCTTCGGAGGACGTTGAGAACACCAAGAAAATACTGAGAAATATTTATACCGAAGAGATTTTATGAAAATATTTAGAATCCCTCAAAATATGAGTTTTTAAGTATTTTTGCACCCCAAAACTACTTTCCAAGAACCAAGGGTCAGGTTCCTTTATATAGGCTCTCAAGAGCCAGACAATGAGCTCTTTTTCGAATATGAGACTACAGCTATAGGCGTGCACCTATGAGGTTATAGGCACGCACCTCTAAGTAGAGGCGCCACTAGGGTTTCAATGGTTACAGATGTCACTTCTGCCTAGGAGCATGCGCCTGTAATGTTAGAGGCACGCACTTGTAATGCTATAGGCGCCAAACCTAGCTTATATGCACCAACCCTAATTCTTACGCTTACTAATTCGGGTGGATCCATAATGCGTCAAGGAAACATAATTCATAGGGTCTCAACCCCCCCCCCCCCCCCCCCCCCCCCCCCCCCCCCCCCCCCCCCCAACCAACCGGTACGCACCGGTCCTAAGCCTACTTGGCTTTCTACCCTATTTTAGTGTTGAATCTCAGTGTTCTTGCAAGTCAGGAAAGGCTTCTAATTACTATCTCTGGCTATCATGACTAGCCCTCAAAACTGTAAGCAAATCTCAATGCTTACAGTTTACCCTACTTTGGAGGGGTTTTTGAACACAAACATCGAACAAAGTATACTATACCTTGCACTTACCTGCTTCGGGCTTGATGTCTGGATTCCATTAGGTTTTACACCTCTTGGGTGTTTGCTCCAACTCAACTGTGCCTCTTGGCGGCTTGAAGACCTCCTCTGATCAAATTGAAGTCGAGTACTCTTACTCTAAAGAACCTGGTACAGTTGTTTGACGAGGTCTTGAATAGGGGTTAGATGCTTTCATCTTGATGCCTATGCTTTCACGATGGCTTGACTTAATTTGGATGCTTTCATCTTGGTGCTTGTGTTTTCATGAGGACTTTATTGATTTTAGATGCTTTTACCAAGTGCCTATGCTTTCACAAGGGCTTTTTTGATATTGGATGCTTTCATCCAAGTGCATGTGCTTTTGTGAGGGCTTGACTAATTATGGATGCTTTCATCCTAGTGCCTGTACTTTCACGAGCCTTTTACTGATACTGCATACTTTCATCTAGATGTGTGTGCTTTCACGAGAGCTTCAATGATTCTGGATGCTTTCATCTAGGTGGTTGTGCTTTCACGAGGGCTTGACTGAGTCTGGATGCTTTCGTCCAGGTGCCTGTGCTTTCATGAGGGCTTGACTAATTTTGGATGCTTTCATCCTGGTACCTATGCTTTCACTAGGGTTTTGTTGAGACTGGATGCTTTCATCTAGGTGCCTATGCTTTCATGAGACTTTGCTGAGACTAGATGCTTTATCCAGGTGCCTGTGTTTTCACGAGGCTTTGCTGAGGCTAGATGCTTTCATCCAGGTGCTTGTGCTTTCATGAGGGCTTGACTGATTATGGATGCTTTCATCCTAGTACCTGTGCTTTCACAAGGTTTTTTCTGAGACTAGATGCTTTCATCCAGGTACCTGTGCTTTCACGAGGGTTTTGCTGAGATTAGATTCTTTCATCTAGGTGCCTGTGCACAAGGGCTTTGCTGAGAGTGGATGCTTTCATCTATGTGCTTGTGCTTTGGATGCTTTCATCTAGATGTCATTCCACACCTTTTAGAGATACCTTCATGCGATTCCACATGTCCAAATTTTGGCATCTTTATACACTCTCTAACATTCTCCAGTGTGCCTCCACACTCTTGGAAAACAGCTTCATGCGATTCCATGTGTCAGGATTTCATTGCCCTTCCACACTCTCTGACAATCTTTGGTGCAATTCCACACTCTCTAAAGACTATCTTGTACTCCCTAGGGATGTGATTTCACAACCTTTGTGTGAAGATCTGAGTCAAGGCCCTACAACCTCTTCTTGGGTTCCACTCTGGTCTAAACCCAATCGCACAACTCTACGAATTGTCCGCTTTGGCCTGGCCCACTGGCCAACAGGCCTCACGGTTTTGTTCCCGAAGGACGCGTCCCCCACTAGCTCAAACGGTACTCATGTTGAACAGCGATAGCCTTTGTGGTGGAGGTCTCGGGTTCAAGTGGGGGACGTATCCTTCAGGAACAAAGCCATGAGGCCTGTTGGCCAGCGGGTCGGGCCAAAACGAACAATATGTTGGACCTGTGCGGTTGGGTTCAGACCGGAGTGGAACCCGGGAGGAGGTCGTAGGGCCTCGACTCAAATCGTCACACTTTGAGTAAGCTTGTTGAAATTCTAAATTCTATCAGGGTCCCAACGTGATTCCAACTTTCAATGTTTCTATATCGTTTTGCACTCCCTAAGGATATTGGTGCAACTCTATGCTCCGGTAGGGATTGAATCTGGTTTAGTTTTTGAACATCTTTAGCCTTTTCTAGACCATGATTCTTATGCAAGTTTCTAAGCTTCTTCACTATGGAATGTTATATTTCCTTCCAAAACTCGATCACCATTCGATTGTATTTCATTCTAATCCTCGCTTTTTGCTCATTCTAGACTGCATCTTGAAAGGTCAATTCTTGCCCACACTCTATTCAGAGTCTCACTATGATTCTACATTCTAGCCACGCTTTGTCTTCTCTTCGCTATAATTCCCACAACATCAGTTCTCAACTGGATCACAATTTTCAAAGGGGCTACTATTCCTTCTTCTGCTGCGGCTGCCATTATTCTAGGAGGTGCTAATCCTTCTTCCTTCAAGCGTTACCCCCAATATTTGACTAAATTGAGTTTGTGTTACACTTCTGTCTCATGGAGAGTTGGTCCTCTCTCTTCTGTTGCTGTTGTTATTCCTAGAGAAGCTCATCCTTCTTTCTTTTGCATTTGCTCCTAGTGTGTGACTGTGTTTCACCTTTTGAAGACTATTCCTTGATCGCATGCTTCTTTTGACACGTCTGCCGTCACTCCATTTTTTCTTCCAATTTTTCACCAATGATTATTTAGACTTCTCTTACTTTCGCCTGCCCATGATCATGGAGAACATTCTTGTCACCATCAATTTACCCCAACATACCTAGTGATCGAATCGACTTCTCCAGGGCTGCTGATGTGTCACTGTTGGTGAGCCTCAACTCTCGTGTCCGTTCAAAGGTTGGTCTTCTTCACTTCTACATGTTGTGCTTCATCCTTTTTCATGTTGCCTCTATTATCTACCTATCCCTGCACAGTTACTTAACATGTCTATGCAAATGTCATGTATGCATGCTTTCATGTTTATGCACTTATGCTAGCTTTGCTTAGGTTTCTCAAAATAGGTGGCTAGCTTTAACAAGGATAGACCAACTTCACTACGAGGGGAACTGACCCCTGGTTCAGCTTGCCGGTTTAATGAAAGAGAATTCAACTTCATTAGACAGCTCACTGAATAGTGTTGAGCAAGAGCAAGCTAAGGAAGAGATGGATAGCGACACTGGAGATAACCCAACTGATGTGAACTGGATGATGAAGGCAACAAAAGACATTTTGGTATTTTGGGTTCTTGTGTGTTTTGGTATTGGGGATTTTTTATGCTAGACATTCTTCATTTTGGCTTATCTGCTTCCAATCTACAAGAGGATGGTTTATGGTCCTCAATCCTGTATCTTTGGGATAGATTCCTCATCTGAAACTATTCTCTACCATCGGTCATCACATGGTGTGGAATCCAAATCTATTTCTACTGTTGCACTCCATTTTCCTCTGCTTTCAGGTGCAATAACCCTCTTTCAGATGCACAATGCTCCTTCACACGCGCGCACATGTTCTTCTACATGCGCCAATTAATTTCTTCAGCTTTCAGTATTTTTTTTTGAATTCTTGGGCTTTTTAGGCCCAATTTGGGCATTTTGGGTTTTTATATGTATAGGCTTTGTGTTTTGGGCTAGGCTTGAGGTATTTTGAGCATTTTCAGTCCCATTTTCATATCAATGGCCCACATTACTTAATATTTTTCAATTTTCATCATCAAGCCAAACCTCTTCGTCGTTGGGCTCAAATCATAAACACAAAATTTCATTGTTACACATCAATAAGCAAAGGTCTTGAAAGAATGAAAAAAAAAAATCAACAAAATAAGGAAACAAACAAAAACATGTAGCCCATGAATCATGAAAACCACAGAACAATCCTCCAACGTTATCATTTCAAGAATTGCGATAGAAGCAATAGGAAGGGTGAGACATGAATGAAACATAAGTTGACTGCAAGTTCCAGACCATCATTGGGTCTCCGTTTAGTTAGACGTCAATGTTAAGAAAGTAATCTTTAAAGTTAAATAATTCCATTACGTATTAAGGTGATGTGGCAATACCATGTATACTACAACATCAGATGTAAGATTTTGATTGTTTTTTGATTTATACTTAGGATATTTTTTTTAATTGAAAATTTTTTATCAATAGTTGCTACCTAACATTAGAGTAAATAGTCTCATATACCATATGGAACGCTAAAAAAAACAAAAAAAAACTAAAACTAAAACTAAAACAATAAAACAAAATAATCAAAAAAAAATAATTAAAAAAATCTATAGCAAACCAAACCCTATAAATTTTATTGAAAGGTAAATGCAAAATTTTAAAGTTAAATTTTCTGAAATGTAAATTATGGTGACATTCATGGACTCCGTCTCTAGAAGGAATGAAATTAGCCACGGAGGCCCATGAAGAAAGAAAATATCAGCAAGCGAGGGATTAGAGAAGAATCTCACTGCCCGTGTTAAGATAGGAGAGTTAGCTGGAATTTTCCAGTTTGTTGCAAGGAAAATTCTAATGCAGTTGCCATTGAACTACCGGAAGATGATCAATTCGAGGATTGTTCAATGCATTCATGTACTGACACTAAGCAGTAAATATAATTTGATATTTTCGTAAAGCTTGTATTTTGGTGCCTCAAGCGTATTGCAAAAGAAGCTACAAGATTAACTAAATCAACTTAATTTATATAAAAACTCAAGCAACAGTCAACATTTTGACTTGCGCTTCCATTTTTGTAAAGGAGAATACAACAATCGTATTACACTGTTTTATTTATAATTCCCCATCCCAAATGTAGAAATTGTAGAATCACTGATAAGAAATCGCAACTGATAAATGTAATTCTACCTAGCACCCTTTGATAAGAGATGGTTGTTTTCAACTTTCCGGGCATTGCAAAGCTCCTCAGAAGAGTCACCTCTTTCTAAAACTGCCGCTGCCCCCATTCCTGTGCTGCATTCATGATTTCAAGGGTCAACCATATGGCTCCAACAATATTCCCAGAGAGAAGGAAGGAGAGAGAAAGAATACCTATACACATTGAGATCACTCCAAAGCGGCAGTCTCTACCGCGTCGCTTCATCTCGTGCAAAAGAGTAGCAACACAACGAGCACCTGGGAGAAATGCAAGCAGTCCAAAATAGAATGCGTAAATTGCCGTGGAAAGTAGGAACACTATTGTACATCTGTCACATTCCATATAAAAGCACCGTCCAACTTCCTAGTGTTTTGACAACAATATTCAATGCTAATCTAACTTTCAAGTGAACTTGCAGGATAAAAATTCATTTAAAACTCCCCCAACTTCTCTAACTAAAAATAAATATTATCAAAGACCAAATGGACCAATCGAGATAAGAAGGATACTGTCACAAGGTAAATTTAAGCAATTATCAAATACAGAAAGCAGGTACAAGCATCATATTATTATAATAATTTTGTTATCAAATGGCATGCAAACATTCTTGCACTATATGAAACATGGAAGTCTTGTTAAAAAACATTGGCTACCAATAACATCTAGACCATCCTATCACAAGCCAAGTACCAGTTGTCTCTGGTAACTACTATTTCCAACCCATAACAAGTCTGGTAATATAAAACCTTTTAGACAGACCCAGTAGTATATGCAACCTTGCCTTTCCTTCTCTTTCCAGTATCTTTATTGATTGACAAGACAGGAACCTAAGACCTGTATCTTCCTTCCCAATCCCTTCCCCTAACCTCAAAGGACAATTCTTTTCTTGATATTAAGGCGTTAAAACAAATGAGAAATTTTGTTTCAAATGTCGATCCAGCAAGACTGCCGCCTGCAATGGCTCTGATGACCAACATTGTAAATCCTGGAACCATGGATGCATAAGTGATTTCAAGTAATTACTACCTGTTGCACCCAAAGGATGACCAACGGCCATTGCACCTCCATTAACATTGATCTTTCCTAGATCAAGTCCCAGCCTGTTACGGCAGTATACGAATTGGGATGCAAATGCCTGTGCAAGTTGCAGCAAAATAATTGCAAAATGAGGAGGCCATCTTAGCTACAAGAAAAACTGGAGAAAACTGATCAAAGTTGGAACGTAAAAAATTTATTAGCTCCTTTATCTCAAATAGATCAATATCATCAAGTTCAAGACCAGCTGCTTTAACTGCAGCTGGAATTGCTAGAGCAGGGCCGACACCCATAATAGCGGGATCCATACCAACAGCAGCGAAAGTTCTGCACAATCAAGCATGTAATGCTTAAAGTTAAATTTTTTAAGAAAAACTTACAAATTAAGAGAGAGAGATTTTGACTTGTTCTCAGCGACATGGGGCCCGTACATGTAAAGAATCACAGTTGAAGGATCATAGCATCTTCATTAAATTGATTAATGAGTAAAACAAGAATAAGAAAGACCAATTAAACAATAGGCCTTAATTTTAATGAGGGCCTTCATGTTTTGTCTTAATCTTAGTCAACAAGCGAGCTTCCAAAATCAGCAATTTCCTCTTAAGATTTATTCAAAAGCCATCACAGGTATTTTGTCAAGCCATTCACTAATAAATAGGCATTAATGGCTTGAAAAAAAAAAATCCATCAGTATGGGTGTTGAGCAATTTTTTGTTTTTCCTTTTTTGTCTTTTTGAAATTTCATCCCTTCTCATTAGGAAATGGCTTAACAAAAACCTCCAATAAGAGGGATTTTTAACAAGTTCTGCAAGATTCAAGGAGGAAATTGATGATTTTTTTAACTTGTTTTCTGCCTAAAATTACGGAAAAAGAAAACAGCACCCAGTGAAATTAACCCATTAAACAATATTTCCTTCACATCCCACGGCATAGCTTGCAATATTAGAAACATTTCCACCCTTATCAAAAATGGGTTATACATCAAGCAGATCAGGCAGAATGCAGCATTCCTTCATTATATTTATTGAAAAAATGTTTAAATTTGAAAGCGACTGCAGTTTGGAGTCAGGTTGAGAGAAATCAACCTATGTTGTGCCATGGGAGAGTTTGATGCAAAATGTTGATTGCCTACTTGTGCTTGTTTTGTCAAATTCAATTGAGTCAAAAAAATAGAAGAAATATGCTTGATTGTCTAGAATGGCAAATGTAGTTTTTTTTCTTGGCACATGTAGCCAAAAAATGTAAGAGATAATTACATTTTCAGCTTTACATGCCTCTGTAAATAACCTTTAATTTGCCAGCAGAAAGTCATCCAAAGTCACCATCAAATAATGTCAACTGAATCTCATGCATTAAATCAGAATACCTATATCTTCTATTTTACCCAAAAACAAAGCATACCCAGAAGCCCAAAAGTGACAAAAAGAAAAATTTAGTTTGTCTTGAACATTTTGAAGTTGCTTCTAATTTTCACTTAAGATTCAAAACACTCTATTTTAACAAAATGGATCCAACATGTGATTATTAGTTTAATCTGAAGTTGTAACATTGCTAATGCACTTGCAGCTATGGGATTTAGTCAAGATGAAGGACTTGAAGCCTTCAAATACCTCAGCTTTTAAGTAATTGAAAGGTACTTAGAGACAAGCATTCGTGAAGAAACTTCTTTGAGAGAGTGCTCGTGATGAGCTTACTTGAAATTTTTTTTTTTTTAACTTTTGAATGTTAAACATGTTTTAGTTTACTTTTGAATGATAAACATGTTTTAGTTTAATCTTTTTAATGGATTTCTCTTATTTATAGAAACTCCATCAAAAAAGTTTATACAAGTTTAAGTATAAATATTTAGTAGGTTGTTTTATATGATTCTTATTTTATGTTTGTAAAATTTATATAAATTAAATATAAGGAAGATTATATATTTTTTTAATTATTGGTTGTAATTTATTTTTATTTAGTATTTAATTTCCCATAATGAAAATAAAATAAATTTGGTATAAACATAATATTTAATTTATATAATAATGTTTTGTTAAGTTTTGAATTGAAAAATAATATAACACAATTTAAAAATGCACCAAACATAAGTATAATATAGTATAGTATAAAAAATAGTACAGTGCAATGTTCTGCAAAAAAACACACTCTTTTATGCATAACATTAATTAATACAATGCAATACAGTATAATGCAATGCAATTATTAAAAATAATACTATACAATATCGTATACCAAACATGTCCTAATTGTTTAGACCCTTATTTGGAGCATTCCAAGTGATTAAGATTGGTACTAATTATAGTCCCAATAGTACCAAATCTCTGGGACAAGGACCATAGGACTCCACCATGGGACTGCTTGAACTATTAAGTAATAATAAATATTAAATAAATAATAATTTAGTATTCTTCAATTAAATAATAAAAAATAAATATTAATTTTTATTTTATTTTAATGTATAATTATTCTAATAATGATATAATCTTAAAAATAAATAATTATTATATATTTTAGAATAAATTATAAGTAGTAATAATAAACAATTGTATATATTATTAATAATTATTATACTACTTAATTTATAATATTAGTAAAAGTAATACAATAGAATATTATATTATTGGACAAAATTAATATAATAATAAACTAATTATAAAATTTAGTATAACAAAAATAAGATATTATTAAGAAAATATAAATATAATGGTTTAAAATATAAATGACATACTATATTATAAATTGCTCACTTTTTAATAACTGCAATATTTAATCTAGAATTAAAATTGATCATTAATTATAACAATATGTAATAATATAAAAATAACCCAAAATATAAATTTTTAATTAGATTTAAAATTTATATTAATAATTAATTCATAATACAAAAAATTATTTTGCATATTATTTTTTAAAAATAACAAGTATTTAAATATTTTTAATCTATATATTAAATTAATTTTTATTCCAATTAAACTTGACTAAATTAAATTAGTTCAGATTTAAAAATTGATTTCTTAAAAATTTTTCATATACTAATATAGTGCAGTCCCAACTATACCTAACATAAAACAATACTATCATAGTTTAGTCCAGTCCTAATCCCAATTTCGGTCAAATCAAATCCAAACTTCCAACCGGGCCTACATGTACAGGGAATCAGATATTTTAACTTAAATTATATATTTAAATCTAAACTTAAATTTTCAACTGTTCTTCTAACTGAATATATAAATTTTATTGAAAGGTAAATGCAAAAATTTAAATATATATTTTCTGAAATATAAACTATGGTTATATTCATGGAATATATTTATCTCTGAAAGGAATGAAGTTAGCCATGGAGGCTCAGTAAAAAAAAAAAAAACGATAAAATATTAGCAGACAAGGAATTAGAGAAGAATCTTAGCGGCTCTTGTTAACATAGGAGACTTTGCTGGAAATTTACAGTTTGTTGAAAGGAAAATTCTAATGCAATTGCTGTAGAACCACCGGGAGATTATCCATTTCCATCAAAAATCTCATTTGCCTCTAAAGAACATTCGTTGGTGTGATAATGAAATTCGCGGATCGCTCAATGCATTCATGTACTTGCACTAAGCAGTAAATCTAATTTAATCGGAAAGCTTATGTTTTGGCGTCTTGGTTTATAGCGAAAGAAACTACGTTACTAAATCAACTTAATTTGCATAAAAACTCAACCAACAGTCAATATTTTGACTTGCGCGTTCATTTTTGTAAAGAAGAGTTCAACAATCTTATTACACTTGTTTTCTGAAAATTTCCCATCCCAACTGTGGAATCACTGATAAGAAATTGCAGCAACTGATAAATTGAATTCTACCTAGCATCCTTTGATAAGAGATGGTTGCTTTCAACTTTCCGGGCATTGCAAAGCTCATCAGAAGAGTCACCTCTTTCGAAAACTGCTGCTGCCCCCATTCCTGTGCCTGCATTCAAGATTTCAAGGGTCAACCATATGGCTCCAACAATATTCGCAGAGAGAGGGAAAGAGATAGAAAGAATACCTATGCACATTGATATCACTCCAAAACGGCAGTCTCTCCCACGTCGCTTCATCTCGTGCAAAAGAGTAGCAACACAACGAGCACCTGAGAGAAATGCAAGTAGTCCAAAAGAGAATGCACAAATTGCTGTCGAAAGTAGGAATACTCTATACATCTGTCACATTCTATATACAAGCAACGTCCAACTACCCAGTGCTCTGACAACAATATTCAATGCCAATCTAATGTACTTGGCTTCTCATGGTTTCAAGTGTACTTGCAGGACAAAAATTTATTTAGAACTCCCCCCAACTTCTTTAACTAAAAGCACATATTATCAAAGACCAGATAGACCAACCGAGATAAGAATAATACTGTCACAAGCTAAATTTAAGCAATTATCAAATACAGAAAGCAGGTACAAGCATCACATTGTTATAATAATTTTGTTATCAAATGGCATACAGAACATTCTTTCAATTCATGAAACCAGGAAGTCCTGTTAAAAAACATTGGCTACCAATATCATCTACACCATCCTATCACAGGACAAGTACCAGTTTTCTTTAGGTAGCTACCATGCATTTCCAACCCATAACAAGTTTGGTAATATAAAACCATTAAGTCAGACCCAGTAGTATATAAAACCTCGCCTTTCCTCTCTTTTCAGTATCTTTATTGATTGACAAAACATGAACCCAAGACCTATATCTTCCTTCCCTATACCTTCCCCCGCTGGACAAAAACCTCAAAAGGAAAGTTCTTTTCTTGATATTAAGGCTCTAAAACAAATGAAATAATTTTGTTTCAAATGTCGATCCAGCAAGACTGTCGCTGCGGTGGCTCGGATGACTAACATTGTAAATTCTGGAACCATGGATGCATATGTGATTTTAAGTAATTACTACCTGTTGCACCCAAAGGATGACCAATGGCCATTGCACCTCCATTAACATTGATCTTTTCTGGATCAAGTCCCAGCCTGTTACGGCAGTATACGAATTGGGATGCAAATGCCTGCACAAGATGCAGTAAAATAATTGCAAAATTAGGAAGCCATCTTAGCTACAAGAAAAACTGGAGAAAACTGATCAAAGTTAGAACGTAAAAAATTTATTACCTCATTTATCTCAAATAGATCAATATCATCAAGCTCAAGACCAGCTGCTTTAACTGCAGCTGGAATTGCTACAGCAGGGCCGACACCCATAATAGCAGGATCCACACCAACAGCGGCAAAAGTTCTGCACAAATATCATGTAATGCTTAAAGTTAAATTTTTTAAGAAAAACTTACAAATTAAGAGAGAGAGATTTTGACTTGTTCTCAGAGACATGGGGCCCGTACATGTAAAGAATCACAGCTGAAGAATCGTAACATCTTCATTAAGTTGATTAATTAGAAAAACAAGAATAAGAAAGACCAATTAAACAATAGGTTAATTTCAATGAGGGCCTTCATGTTTTGTGTTAATCTTTGTCAACAAGCGAGCTTTCAAAATCAGCAGTTTCCTCTTAAAATTTATTCAAAAGCCATCACAGGTATTTTGTCAAGCCATTCACTAAAAAAGAGGCATTAATGGCTTGAAAAAAAATCCATCAGTATGGGTGTGAGGCAAATTTTTGTTTTTCCTTTTTTTTCTTTTTGAAATTTTACCCCTTCTCATTAGGAAATGGCTTAACGAAAACCTCCAATAAGAGTGATTTTTAACAAGTTCTGCAAGATTCAAGGAAGAAATTGATGATTTTTTTAGCTTGTTTTCTGCCTAAAATTAAAGAAAAAGAAAACAGTAGCCAGTGAAATTAACCCATTAAACAATATTTCCTTCACATCCCACGGCATAGCTTGCAATATTAGAAACATTTCCACCCTTAGCAAACAAGCAGATCAGGCACAATGCAGCATTCCTTCATTAAATTTATTGAAAAAATGTTTAAATTTGAAAGCGACTGCAGTTAGGAGTCAGGTTGAGAGTAATCAATTGGATTTAAAGAAGCTAGAAACAAACATCTCAACGTCCCATAGCAACTTGAAGTAACCAAGCACAGAGAAGATGACCCATTAGATACTGATTATACAATATGATGACAACCGAAAACTGAAGCTCAGGCCAAAGCCATCAAAAAAGCAATTACAACCATGATAAGTTATTGAAAACCAACACCTCTAACCATCAATGCTTCTGAATATGCAAGCTCATGATCAACATATATATATGAAAATGGAAAGTCATTGAATTCATGTTAAATGTTGCCAATCATGCATAAGTTCCTACTTCTTCAAGTTGTAACCAACATATCAGAAGACATACAAAATTTCTGGGGTACTATACCTGAAAACACCAAGGATGGGTAGCCCTTTCTGCATGGCAACACTTCTCTTCATGAGTAGAACAGCACCAGCACCGTCACTAACTTGGCTTGAATTTCCTACAACAGAAATTCCATCCTATCACACACACTGAAATAAGCATTTAGGGAGAAAGAATATATTGCATAATTACTGTACCTGCTGTGGTACTCCCATCTTTCTTAAATACTGGCTTCAATTTTCCTAATTCTGATAATGACGTGTTTGGCCTAATCCCATCATCAACTGAGATTGTGACAGGTTTCTCTTCACCAGTTTTTGGGTCAACAATCTTCATAGACATAAAAGTATTAGTTTTTCAACATAAACATGCATGCAACGGACACAAATGCATAGACAATGTATGTCCAACATATCTCATTGCTAAGACAGAAAAAGAAAACAGATACCTTAGTTGCCACAGGGATAATTTCATCTTTAAATTTACCAGCAGCAGTAGCAGCAGCAGCCTTGCTATGAGAGTCAACCTAACAACATAAATTTGAGACGATCAATATCACACATGACCCTCACAAAGCACTATGGCACACCCATCAATTCAATTAACTTACAGCAGCCTGGTCTTGCTCCTGCCTTGTCACACCAAAACGATGTGCGACATTCTCCGAAGTAACACCCATAGGAAGAAGGCAATTCTGGGCTTGCTCAAAGTCCTTCACCTACCATTATCAATAAGATCAAGTCAGAATCAACTAATCTTGTACGAAAAATTATACGCAGGCAGAGAGAGTAGTATACTTTTGGATTGACTGATCCTTCCCAAGCCATCGGATTGGTTGTCATTGATTCCAACCCAGCCCCAATACCTACATTGATTCAAAGGATTAAGTAACCAACCAAGGCCTCCTTTCAACCAAAAAAAAAAAAAAAATTGGCGGTGTCTTACCAATGTCGTAAAAGCCGGCTTTAATAGCAGCAGCTACATCGGCAACTGCCTGAAGACCGGATGAGCATTGTCTATTGACAGTTCTAAGGGGCACAGTTTCTGAAACATGCATAGAATCAACGAATTGATTACCATAAAAACAAGGCATATATTTAAAAGAAAAATAAATAAATAAGAGAGAAAGAGTGGAAGTAAAATCCAAGAAATACATATATACCTGGGAAACCGGCGTAGAATGCAGCCATTCTGCATTCACTTGCTCTTTGAGATCCGGGAGCCAACACTGTACCGACAACAATATCCCCGACTTCACTTGGATCCAAGTTTGTTTTCTCTATCAATGCCTGCACCCAGCAAATTAAATACATGATTCACACATAATTACATCAATCAAAAGTGCTTTAGACTTGAAAACATTCTTCCAATTATTAAAGAAGTGCTTTAAACAATTGAAAAAACTCCTGACAAACACACTCTTTAAATCAATGAACAGAAAACAGTTAACAGTAGTAGATACCCTCAAAACGGGTGCAAGTAAATCATCAGGATATGTGTCCTTGAAACCACCCCTTTTCGATTTGCAAAGGGCAGTCCGATATGCTCTGTAGCACAAAAATAAAATTCAAAATTAAATTAGTTAACGGATAAAAATGATTGATTGATTAACCACCAAATTGACTTACGCCACAATCACCACATCGTCTCCATAAACAGACGTCCTGTGATAAACGGCACTATCTCCAGCTGCGCATGCTGATGCCTGCTTTCCATCATTCATAAAAAACATTAACAAGAGCTTCTAACAACAACTTCAACAACATTTTTCAAATATTATCTTCCGAAACAAGTAATATATATTCTTCAAAAACAACCGATTCTAAATTAATCGGATCCGAAATCTAAGAATTATTGAAATTTTCTTTATTTTCGAGTAAAAATTATATTCCTAAGAAAAGACAATTGATTTCCAAAAATATAAATTAAAAAACATCAACTTCTCAATTAGCAACTAACTCTAATCCGAATAAACAGAAAGTTCCGAATCAACATCTTCGGCTCAAAGGAAACAAAAACTTACAACGAGAGCTGACTCGTAATTGTTAGAAGAAGAAGAGGAAGCGCGGAGATGGTGGAGCAGGACTCTCTGTCGATTGATGGCTTTCTCCATGTTTTGTTTGGTTCGGTTTGGTTTGGTTTAAAATGGTGGTAAATAATGGATTAATTGGCAAGAAGAAAAACGGAGGAATTGTCGACTGATTTATAGTCGCGTAAACAATAATTGTTGAATCAGATAAGATATTAAGTTCTCGAAATGCGTGATGTAATGATATAAGCCTAAGCCTTCACTCCAGTTTCCATAGCCCACTCTCACTTTCTAACGCGTACGCCTACGCGTGTTTTAATTTCTCCATATCATTATATTTATTTTATTTTTCGGTAATTGTAAGTATTTTTTAAAATTGTTATTATTATTAATTAATTAAAATCTTGTAAATTACTTTAAAAAAAAAGCTGCTCAATATGAATTAGGGTGGAATAATATCAACCCAAAGTATACTTTATAAATCCTTTTTTAAAGTACACTAATTGCTAGATTTTTAACAAAATTAATATTTTATCGAAGACGCGTATAATCTTAAAAGTCAACTTTAATAAATTTTAAATTAATTAATCAATATCTAGGACATGAATAATATAATTAAAACATGTAATTTCATTCAAATTTGATGAAATAAGTGGTTTATAAAAAAAATATTTCTTATTAGAAAATTTGTAGGTTATAGATTTTTTAATTTCTAAAGTAATCTCTAGTGGTTATAATAATACATTATTGAATTCCTATTATTTATATTGATTTAGTTTTGGAATATTATATGTTGTAGCCTAAAAATTGATTTTTTTTTCAAGATCAAGTGTATTTAAAGACAATTGTTTAAAGAAGATATTTGGAGGTTCATATAACCCCACTCTATAAATAATTGTTTGAAAAAGGCGATATTAACCTCTAATTATACTTTACGCTACCCATTTCTCAAAAAATCCGTTATCCGAACTTCAAAATTTTTAATCTGCTCTATACACACTTTTAAATCTCATATATAAATTAATTGAGAAAGAAATTTAATATTAATATTTATTAAAAATAAAATCAATAAAATGTAACATAGAGCCAATTAATTAAAATAATTTATGCCGATTGCAGTAAATTCTTTTTGCAGATTAGATAGTGCAGTTTTGAATAAGTAACTAAAAACTTTGGATTTGATATATGGTAGCATTGTAACAAACGAGAGATGAGGATCTGATGTATGGTAAGATTATATCAAACGAATCAAGCAAGAGAGTAGTTGTAAAATATATAAGTAACTGAAGGCTTAGGATTTGTCGTATGGCGGCATTGTATCAAGGAAATCGATGAGGAAGATAAGCAAACATGTCCTGAGCTATCAATCCATGGGGATTCTAGAAAGAAACCGCACAAAAAAATTACCTGTGATACCCACCTGTTAATTTTTGGTTGGATGGACACACTAGTTCAGCAAAATGACGTGGTATACCTATCTCATGTAAGTATTTCTCACTCAATAATAATAAAATTAACAAAATTATCAATTCTCATATTATTTGAAAATTCTATACGAATCACATAAACAAAAAAGTATATAATGCAATGTAGCTTAAGATCAAATAAAAATCCTAAAAGGTTAAAGATAACATAAAGAAAATAAGTATTGTAATATCCTAAAAACGAAACAACTGATTACTTAAGCATCAAATCTTATGTATTTTGAATGCCATGCTACCATACTACCTAAAGCATTTTCAAAGAATTGAATATTACTTATAGCTCGATACAAAGGGAGTCTTTTAACAATCAATTTTTTGAGCCAAACTCTCCAACAACTTGGACCAACAACCATGGGATGAACAAATGCTTTAGGATTGGTAGTATCAACTTTAGGTTCGAACACCACTTCTCTCATTCCAAACAAATGCAGTAACTTAACTTTCCATTTTAAATGAAATCATCTTGAAAGGTAATACGCAGTTTGAACATCTATAACATAAACAACAAACAACAAATAATATTAATTTTAATTGAAAATTTTTATATGTTATTTTGTAAATTATTTTGTATAGATTGTGTTAAGGTAGATAAACTTACGTAAGTGACACATCCGAAA
Organism: Boswellia sacra; assembly: GCA_013180625.2. Lineage (NCBI taxonomy): Eukaryota > Viridiplantae > Streptophyta > Magnoliopsida > Sapindales > Burseraceae > Boswellia > Boswellia sacra. The sequence continues at coordinate 17,262 of SNVD02005276.1, forward strand.
AAGGATTGTCTCCCAAGTATAGGAGTGTCGAAGTAATAAACCCGGTAAGACCGGGGTCGATCCACAAGGAAGAGAATTTAAGCGTTACAAATTATAAGCTAAGCAAATATGATATGGATGATTCGAAGAGGTGACAAGATAATATCAACAAGTAAAAGTAAGGAACAAGTTAATAAATAAGAATAACTAAAACACAAGAGAAATTAACACAATAATAATGAGAGCTAAGGTTAGGGGATCCGCCCTTGATATTTCGAATAAGGATAATTAACCCATTTTAGTTATATGAATTATATTTGTTTCATTACCAATATTTATACCACTTCTTGTAAATGGGTTCAAGCATCCAATGTGCCAATCATCATATGTCTACAACAAATCAAGGTTCCTAACTAGATTCGTGTCGGTAAGGAAGAACCATACATCATCTAGAAAGGATCCAAGCATTTGATGTGCCAAGGATTGTCGACAATGGATCAAGACCTCCACTTTACGAGTGGTGTCAAGATTGATTAAGAAATTAAATATAAATCATATTGAATAAACATTATAAGATTAAGATTATTAAGCACATATTAAGGGTTAGAGAATCCTTATTCTCATATCAAGGGTTTCACCCTTTCACCTTAGCAAAAGAGAAATTAGAAGAACATTATAATAGAAAGAAAATAAAATGTAAGAAAAAGAAATTCATTAATAACATAAACACACAAAACACAATACAAGATCCTAGCCAAAGCCAAAATGTTCCAGCCAAGGCCAAGATGCCCTAATGGGTCACAAGGCACCTCTATTTATAGATACATCCAGGGGCAAACTTGTCAAATTACAAGGGCATAATTGTCAAATATTAGTTGTAAATATCTTTGACAATTGGGATCATTAGGCACCGACTTTGACCATCAATTTTGACATCGAAATGTTGTGAATTTTAATCACATGTCTTCATGAAAGTTGTAGATATTTCTCTCAGCTTTCTAGAACATATTGATTTGCACAATTTGGATACGTATTTTGAGAGATACGGTCCAAATACTGAGGCCTGGTCAGACTGGGCCGAGACTGTAGATGGGTTCACTTCAAGCCCAATTTTGGTCCACTAAGAGCCCGAATTTGATGATGCTTGTGAAATGCAATCTTGTAGACAATTGAATCAGCTTTCCAAAACATTAAGAATTGCACCATTCTGATCTATAAATAGAAAGTTATGCCAATTTTACCGAACCTACAATAAAACCAAAATTAAGAGAAATTAATTCCAAAGATGCAAATGCTACAAATATGCTTAAGTTGAGGAATTTAATGACACTATTAATGCAATATGATGAACTAAACTCTTATTAAACATGCATATTTAAGTGTTCATCACACCCCCCAACTAGCTTATTGCTAGTCCCTGGCAATTAAAGCGTTATTATTTAGAAGTGATTTATAGAATTTTACATCCAAGGTGGTCATTATTGCACTCTCCTTGATTTCATCCAAATAAACAAACTCTCAACTAATTTTTTGATTTTTTTTTTTTTTAAATGACTTATGTACCCTTCAGTCAAGATATCCACAAACTTTCTTTTGTGCTCAGTTGACACATGACTATGGGGCTTATTAGAAAGAAGCCATATCGGTTCTAATATTTGTTAAGGCTAACAACCTTAGGTAGGGGCATCATTATTTATGTATTTTTTTTCTTTTTCTTTTCTCTTTTTTCTCTTCTTTTTTATTTTATAAAGAATGCATCTTTAACCCATGTAGCGAGTCTTAGGCTAATGACTCCCAGACCAGTTGGCCTTAGGGCACTAGGTTTTAAGACACCCCTACGAGCTTAACGACTCGGGTTGCGGATGCTTTATTTTTACTTAGAACTTGTGGATTGTGCAATGTTCGATCCCATTAAGCTTTCTCCTTAATCCATGTAGCGAGCTTTGGGCCAATAGCTCCCAAACCAGTTGGTCTTAGGGTATTAGTGTTGAGGCACCCCTCGGGCTTAATTGCTCGAATTAAGGAGGCTACGAGACCAAACTTATCCACAATTGCTTTCTCTTTTTTTTTTCTTTTTTTTTTCACTTTTTTTTTCTTTTCCTTTTTTTTTTTTTTAAACTTTCCCCTTCCTTTGTGTTGTTATCCTAAACAAAACAAAAGAACTCAAATATTACAACATTTCATTTCGCCACCCACAATCATGCATCAAGGTATGTGTGTGTGTGAAGAAAGGTTCATGAATACTTGCTTAATGAGTACATAAGGACACAATTTATTAAATGATAAAGTTGCGAGAGTTCATAGATTTGAATAATTCAAAGTGAAATGAATAAGACTTCATTGTTATAAAATTCAAAAATCAAGACTAAATAATATCAAGTTAGCTAAAATGAGTTCACAAAATCAAAATAAAATGAAAAATTGGTTAGAATGGGTTTCAAGAGTTCAAACTGGTCCTCCCTACTCTGCCATTCCTGACCCAGAATGCGTCTCAAGAAGATTTGAACTCCTTACACCGTACTCTGAATCTAATTACTAACTCGCTTTCTTCTTCTTTTTTTTTTTTCAAGAAAAAATAAAATTTCAAGACACACTTATGTCTACTATCCTTTCCCCCCCAAACCAAATGAAACATTGTCCTCAATGTTTAAATGTAGAGAGATAAAGTATAGGAGACATTACCTGAAGCTTCTGTTATTCAAGAGAGATGACCTGAAAGACTCATAAAATAACATGCTAAAAATAAAATAAAATAAAAGATAAAAAAAATTACAAACGGAGATTCAGATCCAATTTGCACTTTTTGTTTTGCCCTCCTGCCCAATTAATTTGAGTACTAGCTGGGTCAGGTTCATACTCAACTTCTTGTAATTTGTCAAGTAACTCACCAGCAGAAGTGGCAGAAACAAGGATCTTTCTCGCTGAATGAGGGATAAAATTTTGTTCCACAGCTGCATCAACAAAACTTATCAAAGGATCAAAGAAATTTTGACATTCAACAAACCTATGGGTTTTTGATGGAGATTCAGTTGGGCCCAAGAGGCAATTTGAGAAATTTCTTCAAGAGTGCCAAGCCACCTGGTAAAGCAATAAAGGCATCTGAATTGATGAGCATATGTGCCGTGCGTTCATGCATAGAGGAGACCTGTAACTCCTTCCCAACCGTTTTTCCAACAATACTTTCTACAGCCAAAGCTTTAAGGAATAACTCCTAAAACTTGAGTACCCCCTACATGTGCAGCTGTTGACACACAACCCATTAACCCGAGGCTACCTACCTCCCCCATAAACCCACGATGAATCTTTCTTTCAGCCAGTAGCCTACCAAGATAATTCGCTACTTCTACGAACTCTTCACTTTTACCTGGTCGAGATCCACAGAATACACATATCCTTTGGATTCGACGTTTTGAAGTTCCCTCCATGTCTATGTGACTCTCTAACTATGTGTGAAAGAAGAGAACAAGACGTGGTATTTATGGAGTGCAAAAAGGTATGTTAATGATGATATCTATCTAGGTAGCTCGATTGTTTGTTGAAAAAGTTGACAATAATGCAAAAAAAAGGTCAAAAGATGATGAAATAAGACACCATAAGTCAAACAAAAGATACAAATTCAAAAATGACAGCTATGAGGTATTAAAATTCAAAAATGATGGCACGCATGCATATGTACAGGTAGTTGTGACTGTGGCTCACATCTTCCTCTGGTTTTACGTCCAGAAACGGCTTAAACACCTTCTATGAGTTGGGGATATGCTTCCCATCCAGTTTTCCTATAAACTGGCAAACAGGGTCGTTTTGAGTCAGATTCCCAAGACTATAGCGTTCCTGCTCATCTCGGAATTGTGTCCACAAATTAAAATTTTCACGCTGCACAAGTCCACAAGAATGCGTCTCAAGAGTCGTTCGGATATCATCCAAAGACTCCTTACTCAATCCATTCTTGATGAACTGTAGTTTATCCTCTCGATTGTTAGACAAATATTCCAAGGAGCGGCAACGCTGGTTACAAGTCCATCTTGCACATCTGGGACAAACTTGTAACCTTTTCGCTCTTCGCTTTTGGGCATAAGAGCTTTTTCCCAAACCTGGCATATGTGAAACAAGATTATCTGAAAACTCACAAGAGAATCGAACCTTGGCTTCAATTAACCATCTTAAATCAGCAGGAATACCCTTACGCATCAACACCCTTAGTCTTTCTGCACGAGCTTTATAAATTTTAAGCAAATCATTTTGAGGAAGAGAGGGAAAATGTTTGTGCAATTTTGAGAGAATGGTATCCATGTGAAGAAAATAAGAGAGAAGAAAAGAAAATGGATGCAAGGTGAGCAACAGTTTTTAGGGAACTGAAAAACCGACTTTAATAGTCACGGAGTACCGTATCCGCCACTTGACTGGGAAAATTCAATCCTTAAAAAGGATCGACTAAAGCAATGGACCTCTTCATTTTGGTCAAAATTTTCAAAGAAAATGGTGTTTAAAAACCGTTGTGTCCATTAACTTTAAAAACACTTGACCATTTCTTTGGGTTCTAGTATTCTACTGCTCCAATGAGGGAACATTTTAACAATGACACGGCCCAGTCCAACGTGACCGAAGTTTACCAGGAAATAAATGCAACCTTGATCATACAAAAGAACTTTTTGTGAAGGTTCAAAAGATTTTCTAACAATAATTTTGTCATGAAAAACCTTCATTTTTTCTTTGTAGATTTTAGAATTTTCATAAGCCTCATTCCTGATTTCTTCAAGTTCACTCAGTTGGAGTTTACTTAACTTGCAAGCATCATTCAAGTTTGTGTTAAATGTTTTAATGGCCCATAAGCTTTATGCTCAATTTCCACAGGCAAATGACAAGGTTTTCCATAAACTAATTTGTAATGAGATATTCCTAATGATGTTTTGAAAGCAGTTTGGTAAGCCCAAAGTACATCATTAAGT